>VZSF01006714.1:32407-94605 GCA_013398295.1 Chionis minor | reverse complement strand
AAAAAAAAAAAAACAAAAAACAAAAAAAAAAACACAAAAAAACCCCACAAAAAGCCTCACCTCTCAAGAATGACTCTGCAGTAAAAGCAAAAGTCCAGGTTAGGGATGCTGGAAAGGACCTCAGAAAAGCAGCTTTTCTGTAGAGGGACACCCGGATGGCTTGAGAGATCCCTGGAGACCCTCGGGAGTACCCACTTTGATGTGGGAAGCCTACACTCCAAGTGACATTTCAAAAAAAAAAAACCACCCAAAAAGCCTCACCTCTCAAGAATGACTCTGCAGTAAAATCAAAGCAAAAGTCCAGGTTAGGGATGCTGGAAAGGACCTCAGAAAAGCAGCTTTTCTGTAGAGGGACACCCGGATGGCTTGAGAGATCCCTGGAGACCCTCGGGAGTACCCACTTTGATGTGGGAAGCCTACCCTCCAAGTGACATTTCAAAAAAAAAAACAAACCCCAAAACACAACACACACACACCCCCCCCACACCTCCCAAAAAGCCTCACAGAAAACACCTCTTGAGAATGACTCTGCAGTAAAATCAAAGCAAAAGTCCAGGTTAGGGATGCTGGAAAGGACCACAGAAAAGCAGCTTTTCTTTAGAGGAGCACCGGGATGGCTTAAGAGATCCCTGGAGACCCTCGGGAGTACCCACGTTGATGCAGGAAGCCTACACTCTAAGGGAAATTTCAAAACACCCAAAACAAACACAAAAAACCACCCAAAAAAGCCTCACAGCAAACACCTCTCTAGAATGACTCTGCAGTAAAAATCTTTTCTGGGGTTTCACGCACTAACACAAGGCAGTGGTGCTTTTCATTAAATATGGGTTGCGCATCTATTGTATAATTTGTTTTCCCGAACATCAAGAAATATTCCACTTTGCGCCATGACAGATGTGTGAATGCTTAAGAGATTCCTGAAAATTTAATAAAGAAAGTTAAAAATGCAAACAGTCAGGGCTGGCACGAGTGGTGGATAAAGATGATTCTTTATCAAAATCAAGGGGAGCGGGAGGAATAAAGGGCCCGGAGAAGCAGGCTCAACCCGAGCCCTGGGAGCACAAGTAGGAAAAGCAGAGACAGAGGGATCCAAGAGGATTCTCCAGCAAAAAAGCAGCTGGTAACCTGTCAGACCCAAGATAAGCCTCTCCCCACGCGCCCCGTGCCCCCATAAGGGTTGGGGTTGGAGTGTTCAGGCTCCTCTCCATCACTGGGCACCTGTTTAGGGATACACCCTGCAGCAGATCCACCGGGAAGAGGCGCGGCGGAGCCTGGATGCAGGATGAGCACCAGAGGACAAAGGGAAACCTTCGGCTTAGAGGGCATCAAGCTGCACCCACCATTTGTGCGGGGCGAACGCTGCCGCTCCCGCAGAACTGGTTTACTACAAAGGAACTGGGGTGGGTTTTACCCTCGCCCAGGGCTCTCCCGGGCAGCTGGGAATTTGTGTTCCAGAGAGAGCAGGAAACAAACTGCTGCTGCCCAGGGCAAGGGACCGCAGGGCTCGGAGCGGTCTCACCCCGACCCAACCTCATGGGCTGGCAGCGCCCGGGGTCGGGCTACGGAGGAGCCCGCCGTCAGCCACAGGCAGAAAAACGCACACTCCAAATAGTTCCTATTTTCCTCTTTTCCTCTAAAGGGGAAAAGTTAATTAAACCAATCCCACAGAACAGAAAATAAATCACTGAAAACCGCACCACCAGGCTTTGGTTATGTTATAACGATATCAATAACGCGCCCAGAACTAATGTCACATCATTGGGGAACGTTCACCATTATTTTTTTTTTAAATATTTTTTACCCCAAATATTTACACTCTTTGTTTCTAGTCTCTCTTACCTCTCTCCAGTTTGCTGCAGAGATGACAGTCTCCATCTATAACTCTTATTTTGTGCCAGCTGCTCAGCCAGGGAGCACAGCCCGGGGCAGCAGGAATAGCTTCAAAAACCCCAGGAAAGGGGCATCTCTGCCCCAGGTAACTGAGCAGACCGAGAGATCGCAGACCCAGGCACTGCACCACTGCAAAGCCACATCAGCATTTGGTTTGGTTTTGTTTTTAAACGCAAAGTGCTCCTCCACAAAAAAGAGAAGAGACACAGAAACCAGCACCTGGTCAATCCCTCCCAGCCCTATTTCACTAATTGGAGGCTCCAACATCCACCTAATGGGGTTATAAAGGTATGGAAAAAGCAGTGTGTGTCTTAAAAGACAACTGACAAGCCACATTTCATGCAGAGGGCAAGTGATTCCATGCACTCCCTCCCAAATTTACAAGCCAAGCATTTCTAAAGGCCACAACATCAGTTTGTGTAATTTCTCCATTTATTTTAAACTAAAAGTTATAAGCGCTTTCTCAAAAAAACCCCGCATGCCTAGCAAATTCCTTTATTCATCAGAATAAATGAAAATAAAGCAAGCCACTAGATCAAGTTGAGCGTGCACTCAAAAATCCGAAAAAACGCCTTTGGAAGTGCGTGGGTCTTAAGTAACTTTAGAGCAGGGCAGATCCAAGAAGGGTTTTTCCAGGCTCCTTTTCATTTCAGCAGGCTTTTATCAGCCTGTTAAGCCTCGAACAATGGAGAGCAGACTATTTACTTAAGAAGCAAATTCCTTCCTTTATAATCTCCCCTGGCCAAATTCTCCTTAAAGTTATCTCAACTGCCTGATGAAAAACAAATGGCATAAGATCAGTTCTTGATCCCTATAGTAACACCGAGGACTTGCACTGATTTAAGGGCACCTGTTGACTGTTCTTAAGTCACTCCAGGCCCTTTATTTCTGATTTTGGCTTCCTACCTGCACTGGCAGGGCTCGGGAAAGGCATTTTGCTCAGTAACATACAGCAACTAACACCGGAGTGACTCTTCCCCTAAGGAGAGGCCCTTTCCAAGACACAGAACGTTGCCCAGGCTCTCAGAAGCAATTTAGGGATTTTTAAGCTGATTTTGTCTCAAGACACCTCGGAGAAGGACGGGAGTTTCCAAAATGGAAATAAGACCGTGCATCACCTAGTAGCACAAGCGCCACCAGCCCCTCCGACGGTCCCAGGCAGCATCCGACTCACTGGGCACACACAGAATATTTTAGCAGCACCTTGCTCCACGCGGTACCCAAGTCCCCATCTGTCCCAGATGCCATGGGGACACACACAGGACACCAAACCCACACCAGCACCACTACAACAGGGCTCAGCTCACCCCAGACACACAAAACCCCAGGCATCGTCTCCGTCCATAAAAAGAGAGGACCCAGTTTCCAGACTTAGCACTTTCCGAAAATCGGGCTCGCTTTTTTCCTTCCTTCCTCTGCAGTATCTTGAGCAGAGCTCCCAAAAAAACACTGGCTGTTTTGGGCATTGGGTTTTTCATTTGTTCACAGGGTTTTTTGTGGGCTGATTTTGGTTGGCTGGTGGAGTTTTCGGTTGCTCGGGTTTTGGGGTTGGTTATTTTGTTTGGTGGGTTCGGAGGTTTTGCTGGTTGGGTTTTTTGTTTGCGGTTTGGTGGGGGTTTTCTTTGGTTGGTTGGTTTCAGTTTTTAAGTTGATGCACGGGCAGGTCCCGGCACAGGGAAGAAGCAGAAGGTGAGACATCACGTCCTGGTGGCACCAGTTGAGCCCATGGCTGGGCCACCCCCAGCATCCTGCATGGTTCCTGCGTCCCCCTTGCCCTGGTGGCTCAAAGCCCCATTTTGATTAACGCTCATTTTAAAAGGAAGGAGTTTTATCGTCTCCTTACACCCCCCGTAGGAGAGAGGCAGCCGTTCCAACAGCAGCGCCAGATGATAAAATTTGGCTTTTGGGAGCAAAGCTCCCATCCACTGCTGCCAGAAATCGATCCGTGGCTCCACTGCCCGCTCCAGACAGGCTCTCCTTCGAGAACATGAATAATCCTCTGCAAAGTAATGGCACTATTCATCTCTCAAAAGTTCCTCCCAGGCTTAAATCCCTTGCTGAAGAGGAGGCCACGTGCTCGGCCACGTTCCCAGTAAATTAAAATTCAGCTTGCTCTTTTTCCAAAAAAGAAACAGTGAGAGTATCGATCGACAAATTTACCAAAAGTTTTATGGCAGCTGGTTTTCTCAGTAACAGAGCAACCACTGCTCAGACATGGTTTAACGCATAATCTCCAGATCAATACAGCTTTTGATTTATAAATAATGATAACAAAAGGAGCAAGGACAAATACGCTGGGGGAAAAAATAATCACTTTCTCCAAAGGATACTTTCAGCATCCTCTCAAAATAAAGACCGTGTATTTCAAAGGCTGCGTGTGGAAACCAACACAGAATATATTTTCTAATGAGGCTGAAGATTCGTCTTCATCATTACAATTTTCCAACCCGTCTATTCTGCAACTCTTGGCGCATAAGTACATGACCCTCTTGGTGGCATTTGCTAACTTATTAGCCTCTCATAACTCCAGAATCCATTTTTTCCCCAAAGAAAAGTTACCACCCAGAGACACCTCCCTTCTGAACATATCCACACAAAGTATTTCCTTACTGCAAGTGTTGCGGTTATTATGGAGCCTTTCCTAGGTGTGAAAAACATGGGTCAGAGGGGCTTATAAATCCTACCACTTGACAATTTTTTCAGTTACTGTGCATGTTAAGATGATGCTACCACAAACAGGTTGCAAGAGATAGGCTGGAAAATCTATTAACTTACTGTAAATCTATTTAAGTTGGGAATTCACGCCTTGCAGAATTTTACCATTAGTCCTGAGAATTAGTTTATTGCCAGGCAGGGAGGGCAGAGCCCATGAGGGTCATTTCAAAGACGTACTGCACTGTGGCCTGTCTAAAAAGGCCTCGATCCAGGTATTTAATGTGTTAGTGAGTCTTTGAGCAAGCGCTTGCCTACTTCCCTCCACAGCCATACTACGCTGAATCAGAAAAGGCATCACCTTTTTTCTAAACTTTCACCTTGCTTCCCCTCCCTTCCACAGTTTCCTCTGGCAGTGGGAGCACTGACACATTTGAGAGGTTACAACCACGTACCTACAATTATTCCATTGCTTTGGGAATCAAATCGGTTGCTTTGGGAGAAAAAGCAGGGGGAAGAGAGCTCAGGTTCCAATACAGAGACTTCTGGTCCAAAGGCAACCTCCATCCCTACCCCAAGCCCACCACTGCTCCTGCCAGGAAGAATATTTTTCCCTTGAAAAGCTATTCTTTGTTGACTTCTCGTCAGAAATCAAAAAAAAAATTCCTTTCCTGTGAGGAAAGGAATTCACTTAAATGACTGGGCTCGGGCACGTCAGAGATGGATCCTTCTTGACAACAGAGCAATCGGAGTTTTTACAGCCTCTGGAGACGGCAAGAAGAGCTGGCCCATTTTCTGCTATCTGAATTGATCATTTGCCGTTTGTCCTCTGAAGACATCAGTGAAGGAGAGCTCACGGAAAGCCAGCATCCACCACAGCTCAGCCACCACACAACATCCCAGCAACAGGAAAGGGACGGAGGGGAAAGGAAAGGAATTAAACACGGGCAGCACGGAGTTACGCCTCTGTTCTCACCGTGTTTCTGGAAGTCCACAGGACTTCGCTATTTTCATCGACATACAGGGTAGTAAAAAGCTCAGATCTGGGTCCAGACTTCCTTCACCCAAACTGTAGCTGAGTTCAGGCAGCATGGAGCACCGTGGCACAGAGGAGAGCCATGGAAAGAGAGAATGGGAGACCTCTATGCCTGCGCCTGGCACTAGGAACAAATTTGGCTCTCGCCACGGATGAGGAAGGGCGAGCATCCTCTTTGCAGGCAGCATCCAATTTTTCTACCAAAGTACATTTTCTCATTTGAAGCAAAGAGCATTCTTCTACACAGGCCCTCGCTTTCCTTCACAGCTTTCAGCTTTTCATACAAGACCCAAGGACCTTCCCGAAGGTCCCCCACGACACCCTTCCCCGGAGCCGGGACATAAAGGACGAAGCTCCCGGGCAGGGTTGCCCCAGCTGATGGGGAGTCTGCGCCCCTTCCTCTACGGCTGCCCCGAGCCCCCGTTAGTGGAATCCTCTGGCCATTGGGGACCTCTGCAGGGTGGGAAAGAGCTGGGGCCAGCGGGAGAGGAAAGATGCTCTGGCATCCCTGCGCCCCGAGGAGCCTTCCTGGGAAACACCCTCAACCACGGCCGCGTCCCAACACTGTGGCCAAACTTTTCCATCACAAAACACTTCACTGACTCCCTTCGCCATCGGGGCAGACCAGGAGCAACACCGAGAGCATCACCGGCATGGAGAGGGGCTGTTCGGGGTCGAGTCAAAGGCGGAGGGAAAACGCTACCCACTCCAGAGGGGACGGATTTGCTCCGTCGCAGAGGCAGGCACTTCTCCCCCAGTGCGGTCCATTCGCTGTGACGGACTTTGGAAAAAGCTCCTCCCGACTTCCAGAAGGAGCAGCTCAAAGCAGGTCCACGCAGACCTGGCCCCAGTCTTCCTCTAAAGCATGTGGAGTCAGGCACAAAGCGCTCCTTTCAGGTCTTCCCTGGCACGCAACAGCCCGCTCCGCTCGTGCCAAACCCGAGGGTGCATCACAAACCTCCCCCCTTCCTCTTTCTGCTGCCCATTCGATGGCATTTTATGTGCCCAGGAAATCCAGACTGCAATAAACCCACGGTGAGAAAACCAAAACCGACGATGGAAAAAGCAGTTCCTGCCTGGGGTGGCTGTGGGGGGAGCGCGTTAAAAGCCGTCTGGAGCAAAAGCCATTAAAATTTGCAAACATGCAGCTCTCCCCTTGCTCTCCCCAGCCACCAAACCCTCCCCCAGCTCAGACAAAGAGCCCACGGACGCCAGGGCTGCAGAATCTCCCCATAAACACTTGCATTTTAAGCCCATTTAACTGGAGAAAGGTCAAGACCAGTAACAGCCCAACATGTGTTATCAGTTAAACAAAGTCAGCAGCTATCAGTTAAACAAAGACCACTTAGACACAAACCAAATCAAAGATCCTCTGTGTTTCAGGCACCCAGATAAATCTCTAATACCCTGCTAAGCCTCTGCGTTTCATGTGCAGTCTCTATGAAGTCTGCACTGGGGTTGTGTTCTGTTTTTTTAATTGCACATGAATGAATTAACCATCCAGGTAAATAGGCTGCAACTGAAAACAAATGGGTAGCGATATAAAAAAAGCTGGAAGCATCATCTACATCTCCACCACCCAGAGCAATTGCTGTGTTTCCGATTTCCCACCATCCCTAAATTATTGCCCAATTTGTATATACAGCTAATAGACTATTTTTCTCCCCCGAAAGCTCAGAGATACCTATTAAACAGGTCTTTAATGAGACAGCTTGCTCTTTGCATGGTGAATGCTTCCATACAATGTCATCTCCGGTAAGTAAATACAGTCAGGATTCAAATTGGAGTATTCCCCACTCCACTAACGGATATTTGGGGCAAAGTTCCCCCTTTGGAAAAGGCTGAATCTATTCCCAACTGCTGGAATCGCTCTCACATCTCGCACAATCTGTTGTTTTCCTGAAGCCCCAGCTCTGGACAGGAGCAGGATTACATACAGACCTCGGTTTACAATTAAAAACCAAAACAATCCAGCTCTCGCTGCTGTGGGAAAAAACTCGAAAATGTGACCTGTGGCGCTGGAAGACAAGAAAAGCAAATTAAGGAAAACCTCACAATGTATCGTTTTTCAAACTTACCAATTTTAATGCCGATCGCATTGTTTTTCGGGCTTTATTCACGATTGCATAATGCCCTAAGGTTATGGGAACTGAAAACTGCATGCTTCCACTCAAATGAGACATCAAAACGTTTTGCAAATTCATCTTTCCTATGAAGACGCTTGTGTTTCACCCTAATCTTTGCCACCCCACTAAAACAAAAACATACCAGAGTCTCCCAAAGACCTACTACATTAAGCTACGGGTGAAGCACCACAAAAAAAAAATAACCACAGTATATTGGGGTAACCCTACTCTGATTTGGGGGAGTCCCAGCCTTTACCTTTATAAATTAACAAAACATACCAAAACGCAGGGGTCTTACCCTTCCCCGTTTCCCAGGCTGACACGCAATTTATCCCCCGGACCTAACATGCAGCACATAAGCACAAGATGCGATTTCAAACGGCCCCAAACCACAAGCGATTCCTCCCAGATGCGGCACTGGGAATTCAGACGGGTTTTTCCCCGCAGGCGCTGCAGCGCCGGAGCCGGGAGGGCGCAGCCTGGATGCCCCCCCATGACAGCCACCCTCCCCGACACCGGAATGCCCACGTCCCTCCCTGAAACACCCAAATTTCAGTGTTCGCCTCCAGGGCTAGGAAAGGAAAATTAAGGAGAAAAAACTCATTTCCTTTGCTCCCGCATGAGTTATTAGCCACGTTTCCTGTCCTAAACAAAGCATTCCTGCTGGTCCAAGCAGCATGAAAGCCATGCAAACTGGAGAGGGAAAAAAGGAGAGTCAGCAAGGGGCAGGTTCACGTTGAGCAATGCCAGGACGTTCGTTTGCACGCAGCAGGGAAAAAAAAAAAGGGGGGGGGGGAAAAACCCATAATTCCAGGAAACGTTACAAGCTCTTCTCTGAGCTTTGCTACATCACATTTTCTGCTGTCAAATCTGAAGTTAAAGCTGAAAATCCCTCCCTTGCGCATAGCTATTCTGATGCCGCCAAGCCGTTATACGTTATATTTGCCATGCCCGTGCCGGCACGCTGAGCAGGGAGGCGTAGCTGCAGCCGTAGGCAGAGCCAGCCCAGGCCTCACACCGAACATATATTACAGCAAATCAAAAATCAAAATAACTGATTTCATAGAGAGAGGGGTCAGTGACATTCACTGTAGACGGTGCCCGTTTCCAAAGGCACTTTGACAGGGATTTGCCTGCGCGCACACCTCCTCCAATGCCGATACAAGGCAAAAAGAGTCTGGCTTAAAAAAAAAAAAAACAAAAACAAAAAACCAGCCACGTAAAGCCCCATCTGGGTGTGGGGGCGATTCACAGCAGCCACGCACAGAGTGGTCCCAGCCTGGATGGGGAGCGCTCCCCACCGGCATCTGCGTCTCCCAGGCAGCCCAGCGGAGGAAGCCCTGCCGCCACGGCACCGTCCTTGGCCAGAGACCTCTGATGGCCACCACCAGCTTGTTTTGGGAAGGACTCGGAGTCTTTCTTCACGCTGAGGCTGGATGGCAAAGATTGAAAGTATCTGCAAGTTTATGTAATTTTCAGTGCTTTTTTAACACCACGTGAGCAAAGAGAGCATCGCTTCCGTTCCTCGCTGGCTTTTGTGGAAGGGGACTGGGAGTCCCCACAGCTGGTTTCTGAGCACCTGCATCTGCTCACGAAGGTTTCTCCCCCCCAGCCCCTGTGGAGAAAGCAGACCAAAAAGTAACACCGACGAGATAGTAGGAAAAAAGCAAACAAGCAGATGCCAAACTGCTTCTCACCCCTCGCTCCTGCAACACTCCCCTCTCCTGCCAGCCCAGGCCTGAAATTTTAAAACCCTGTCTGTGGAGAGAATTAGGCTGGATTTATTGCAAACACCTCCTCTGGATGCTTGTAAAGCGATCTGAGAGCGCCCGATGAAGTTAGGATTTAGCTAAATTAGTGCGATACAATAAAGAGATTAAGAGCATGGTCAAGCACAAGCGACGGCCTTAGCGCATCCTTCAAGAGCTACTGGCCACCAGAAGGTCCAAGAGTAACAACAGAGCAGGGAAAAAGGGCAGCAGAAACGTGGGTTGAGGTTTCCTCCAGCAGAGCCTGGGGGAAGTCTCTACGGAGCTGCACGGGGGGCAGGTGGCATCGCAGGGACACAGAGCTGCCCTCGCCCGGTGGCACGCACCCAGGGCATCCCCTGCAAAGGACAGGGACACTGCGTTTCCCACACACGTAACACCGCCAGCATCCCATCCACCAGCCAAGGAACTCTCCCTCCATCTTTCCCATAGGAAGCCTTTAGAACCATGAAGCATTTGGCCCAAGCTCACCTGTATGGGAAAGAAAACTCACTACGTTCTTCTACCACTAGCAATTTAGTTTTGGAAAAAGCGTTCAAAGAAAATAAACAAATTTAAAACAGCACGTTGCTGGATGCAGACCCATTCCCCCAGGTGACCATGCAAATAAATACCTTCAGGATCCAGCCAAGACCTCGTAGCATCATCTCAAAGCCTTGCTTGACCTCACCACATGGTGAAAACGCTACACGGGGCTGAGTCCAAGAGTTTCACATGTGCTGAACATACAGGGTCTTTCTGAGCGTAGATTTTTTTTTTTTCTTTCACTGCATATTTCCATGTGCTTCCCAGAGTTCTCTTCCCCTCCAGCTCCACACTTTGCTGGGGGAGCGGATCACACAGCAAGGCAGTAGAAAGTAATTCAACTTGGGGAAGTGACGGCACCAAATTCCACCAGCAGTTGAAAAGCTCGGCACCACCTTGCACCTTCCAGCCTGATTTCCAAGAACAGGGTCATGAACAGGTTTGTCATCAACTGGTCTTTTTTGCAGTCCAGGAAAAAACACGCACTATATCCTGGTTCCATGTTCATGGAGGCCCTACGCAAGAGCAGAGCCAGCCTCTTGTTAGCAACCTATCAATCACGCTCCTTCCCGCACCATTTCCTTCCGAGCAAACAGAAACATTAATAACTTCCCTCCTCCTAATACACTTAAAGCACACATCTTTAGCTCAAAGTAGTCCTACACGATTTCTATCAGTCCATACCAATATACGAGCTATCTTCATTTCAGAAGCCATCCATATTCCTCAGTTTCAGGATAATTCTTTTCCAAACAAGTCGCAACAAAAGGTTTCCCCTCGTCCAGCTCCAGTTTCCACATGAGAACACAAGTATCCAAATATTTTGGTTATTGGAATTATATAATAACCGCCTAGCTTATCACTTCATTTCGTATCAAACTTCATAAGGCTTCCAGGCATTTACACCGCCAGCAGTCCTTCCCTTACTGTAAAATCTTTTTTATTGACAATTCAATCACGTCAGGTTTGGAACAGCAGACGCACTGATTTGATCAGCTATCATTGGATTTACAATATATAAATGACAGCACCCTATCTGGCCCGCGTCGCAAGCAGCTGCCTTTTATCGATTTATATTCTACTAGCAAGGAAGAAAAATTGCAGCACAATGTAGTGGTATAGTCTCAGATCAATACCAATTTTTTTCTTAATGACACGAAGGCCAAGATAAGGACAGCATAAGTCAAAGCCAGACAGATCAAATTTGCCCAATATCCCTTTCAATTACTGAGGTACATACACAGGGATATGTAACATTAAAGCTGAGGGGAACATTATCAAAACGCTTTAAAATTACAACAGGCTTACAAGGTTGCCTGACGTCCCCACTGGCTCTGGGAATTGTGATGGAGAACCCGGGGCTGCCCGGCTCCATCGGCCACCGCGCTGCCTTGCCGGCCTGTGATGCCTGCAGGCTGCGGTGCTCCGGGGAGCGTGCCAGACCAACTCCACTGCCACGAGGCCAGGGAACCTGGTTTGATACCAACAAAGTCCAGGTTGGACGGGGCTTGGAGCAAGTGGGCTAGTGGGAGGTGTCCCTGGCCAGGGCAGGGGGTTGGTCTGGATGATCATTAAGGTCCCTTCCAACACTAACCCTTCTCTGAAGTCACCAACAGTCGTGATTACTGATACTTGCTCTGTGGCCACAGCTTTGGCAGTGTCCAACCTGGATGCTGGCACAGGGTCCCTGGTGCGCCGGGTACCACTGAAGCATCACCAACATAAATAAAAGGAGGGGGCAAAAAAAGGCCCCAAAAGAGCAGCAAACCGCATTTGAGTATTCCTCCTAGCTCTTCTCTTCAGGTTTAACCCTTGGCCTCTGATGACCTGGGGGCAGGGATGAACAAGTCTTTGGAGAACAAGTCTTACGGGGAGCGGCTGAGGGAGTTGGGATTGTTCAGCCTGGAGAAGAGAAGGTTGAGGGGAGACTCTCTACAACTCTTATCGCTCTCTACAACTCCCTGAAAGGAGGTTATAGCCAGGTGGGGTCAATCTCTTCTCCCAAGGAACAAGTGACAGGACAAGAGGAAATGGCCTCAAGTTGTGCCAGGGGAGGTTTAGGTTGGATATTAGGAAAAAATTCTTTACGGAAAGGGTTCTCAAGCGTTGGAAGAGGCTGCCCAGGGAGGAGGTGGAATCGCCATCCCTGGAGGGATTTAAAAGCCGGGCAGACGTGGTGCTGAGGGCCATGGGTTAGGGGTGGTTTTGGCATAGGTTTATGGTTGGCCTCGATGATCTTGAAGGTCTCTTCCAACCCAAGTGATTCTATGATAGTGCACAGCGCCGCCTCCCCTGCCCTCGGCGAATGATGCAGCCAGGCATTACCCCAAGGTGACCACGGAGGAGGGAATGCAGGTATGCGCTTGGTCAGATCCTGCCCCCCACGCTCCGTACCAACCAGCCTGACCCCACATCCCCTCCGGGACTGCTGGTTTAGCCTGCCAGCAGGAGAAACCCCTCTGGGGATGTGCTCCTCTCCCCAGCACGCTGCACAGCCCGGGCAGGCACCGGGGGGCTCAGGCACCCTTCCATGAAATGCTGGCATGGGCTTTGGGATTCGGGCTCTTCGAGATAACGCGTCTCTCTTTTAAGGTCCAACCCATCAATAATAGAAAACTCCTAATTATTCCAGTAGTGCCAACATCTCATAAATTCAGTCATTGCTTAATGAGAAGTTATGAGCGAGCCCTTTCTTCATTAACTCTTCTGCGAGACACAGGAACAGAAACTTCCCAGCCTAAACCCTCCGCGCTCAGGCAGCTTAAGTTCCCGTTCTTAAGTGGCAGCTGGAAAGCAGGGCTCTCATGATTTATACCTCCTCTGTACTCCAAATTTTGATAATTATCAAGTTGTGCGTGGCTTGTGATTAATCTATTTGCACTGAACGAATTACAAACCCAAACACATTTGGAAATGAAAATTCACACATTAGCTCAAGCGCAGGGCAACATGACAGTGAAATGAGTGCCAAACTACACATCGGCCCAATGCTGCAGTCGAAACAACGGTGCCCAAGACCATCCCTGAAATCTAGTTTGGGAGATAAAAAAAATTAAAAAAAAATAATAAAAAAAATAAAAGCAGTTTAAAGTTTTCTCCCTCCTCGCTTCTTTTCTGGAGGCAGAAAAAAGCTAAAGCACTTAGATAATTATTAATTTATATGACCTTGATGTGCATGCATTCCCCACCTGTTTAAAATGCATTTAGAGCAGCTGGTGTAAAAGCACCATTTAACCAGGGTGTGTGCAGACACACACAGCTAACAAGACGACACATTTTAAAAAAGCTAAACGGGAAGGAAATCAAAGAATTTTCCTCGCTGATTATTCCCACAGAATTACATGCCGCTCTGTCCGAACGGGTGCAGTGGTTTGCAGCCCACCACAGGAACACAGGACCAACTTCTGGCCACGAAGCCTGGAGGCCACCAGCTCTGGGACACCTGGGTGGCACGGACAGGATCCCCGGAGAGGGACAGGGGACCACTCACGGCTCCCACAGCCAGTGCAACGGGGGGGACCCACAGGCACGAAGGACCCAGTGGTCCCACTATGTGACATCCCCAACCCAGGCTCCTGCAGGACAGGCCAACCCCAGCAGCCTACGGCTCAACGCGGCCATCACCGTTCCGCTCCTCATCCCGTTTCAACATCCCACGGTGACGAAGACTAAGATTTCCAAAGACAAATGGGAAACGGGGACTGGCTTCAGCAAGCACCAACAGCCCTCCCCAAAAACCCCGGAAATACAGGGATCAGCCACATCCCTAAATTCTCTGCCTCAGGCAGCTGCAATCTAGCCTCGGTGCTCACCATCAGCTCACCTGGAGATTACAGACCCCCATTTCCAACTTCTTTTTTCGGAGAACAATTTCACTGTAACACACGTAGCATTTGGGCTAACGCAGAGGTTTTGCTGTCCCTTTGTTTCAAGATCATTACAGTCCATCCTATAAATCAGGGTGTCCTTTTAGTGCAGTTACTTGGGGAAAAAAAAAAATGCCAGCAGGGAAACTTTTTATTTGACAGTGGCCACGTTCCAAAAGCCCCCAGGAAATGTAACTTCCACTCTGAAAAACAAACAGTGATTTTTAATTGCCTAAAAGGACAAGACGATTTCCAATTCTGTTGAGAGATTACTTCTTTGGAATAAATATTTATTGATACCTATATCCCACCTACTTAATCATTTACTTTTTTAAAAATATGCACATTTTAAAATGGGTTTACTTTTTCCTCCGTCATAAAAAATGCAGGCTACATTTCTCATTCATGAGGGTTTCATTTTTAATCTGCCATCTCAGACAGGTTTGGTCTGCATTCGTGGCGAGGACAGACATGAGAAAAATAAAACTTTACTTTTAGAAGAAAGACTGAAAATAAAATAAAGAAATAAACTGTGAGTCTCCCCACTGTGTTTGCCTCAGAGAATCCCACAAGTCCTTGTGGCAGCAGATGCAATTTGATGTTGTACTGGGTCCTTGAATCTCATTGTTCCCAGAGCACATTAACTTGACATTTAGAAATATTGTTTTTGAAAGCCGTTCGAACAGTGCGAAGTTCCAATCTGCAGGGCAGCAACAGAAACAAGAGTGGTAATTTCTCCCCCCTCTCCGAAAAATTAAATAAATAAGAAGTCAACCTCGACTAAAAGCTTTCCCTGGAAAATGGCAAAATGCATCCCAGGAACGCGGCAGCAGAGACATACGGCAACCGCCACGGCCGCGCCGACTCCCCGTTCATCGACTGGCGTGGTGTGAAGCCCGTGCTGGGGAAGACGGCTCTTTCCCAGGTGTTGGGACTCCCTCGCTCGCCAGCTCCTTCCCAAAAAAACCCCCTGCAGCTGCAAGCGCTGCCGAGGGGCAGAAGAATCCAGCACGTGCGCACCAGCGAGCTCCAGACCTCCAGCCACCATCTGCCCGCACGAGGAAGGAGCTTACCCCAGCCCAGGGCCATGTGAGGGTTTAGTGACATGCCTGAGCCCATTATCTTTAAAGGATTTATCCAGGATTTGCCCAGCTTCTGGAACCACCGCCCCAAACGCCGAGAAAAGGAGTTAAGCCCCATTTACTGCGTGCAAGAAGGTAGCCACGCAGCGGCGATGCCACCCACAGAAGCTGCGGCAGCCCGCGTCGGTGGCCAGAGCTGTTCATTCCCACGGGGCTGCACTGCAGGAAGGGCTGATGGTTTATTAAAAGCTTTCGTGTGATTCCTGGATTCTTCCCTTTCCTCCCCAGGCACCTCCACGCCAAAGCATTACAGATAAAAATTACAGCTAAGCCAATTTATTAACTAATAAAACAGAATTAAAACAACTAATAGCGTTTTGCAAGAACCCTGGCTGCCCAATGATAATAATAAAAAAAAATTAATCCCCAAGCATGGAAGGTTGCAAAACAACGCCACAAAGTGCAAGCTGGGACAGTGGCAGAGCCAGATTTTGGATACGTCCTCAGCCTCTTCCCCAGGGAAGGGCATCAACCCACTAAACTTGGAGCCCAATTCCCAACCTGCGTGGCCACCACACCGATCAGAGGACGCCTGCGCAGGAGACACAAAAAATCATCCCCCAGGCAGGAAGATCTGCTTGATCCTTCCCGGTTGCATCCCTTTCCCCTCCACACCCTGCTTCTCCCTCGCTGGCTAGGGAAATGCCCACTTGACCCGTGTCCAGGATCATCATCCCACTTTCCAGCCCTTCCTGGCCTCTTGCTGCTTCTCCAGTGCCTCCCCGAGGACTCAGTTCAGAAGCGACATGGAAGACTCTGCCATGGGGAATAGAAAAGCAGCGTGTCTTTTATGCTCCAGTAAAAAAAAAAAAGGAGGAAAAACCACCTCTCTGGCTCCTGTGTTGCCCCAGGTTGGAGGCATCATTCCCTGGCTGCTCTGACTACATCGTTGTCAGGACTTTCTGAACAGGATGGCAAAGTGAATGCTGCAGGTCTATCGCATTTAAAAATACATGTTTTGCAGTCTCACGGGGACGCCAGGGTGATTTTTATCACCGGCACACCGAAGGCTGCCCAGGGCTAATAAGCTGCTAAGAGAAATGCTGGAAACCTGCCTCGGCAGGAATCTCTTCCTCATCTCTCCACAAAGAGCTCATGGATCAAACGGCAGCCCAGCAGCACCGGATGCAGACGTCTAATGCCCTTCTGGCAGGAAAATGGGCCTCCGAGCAGATAAGCCAATGCCTCCCTACCCAGCACCGAACATCTGCAGGGACGTGGCCGCCACCCCAGCTCGGGGGACAGGGGCTGTCCCCAGAGTCCTCCACCCCTGGCAGGAGGACATCAGAAACGGGGTGCAACAGCAGCGCACGAAGGGCTGAGCAGAGCGGGATCAAAGCAGCAAGCCAGCAATCGTTAGCCAGTTATTGTTCTCAACGGGGCAATTTATTTTTTGAGTTTTTTTTTTTTTTAAACCAATTTCTGAGCTCTCTTGCTTGGAAGATGCCCAAGGAGCTACTGAACAAACTGAATTAACAATCCGGAATTAAAGCTCCTGTAGTTCTTCTTGCTTGAGGGTCATGAAGAGACATGTGCCCTGGAGCACATCTATCCCCATGCCATTCCCACACTCCGACCCCAGCCCTGGGACACCTTCAGGTTAGCAAAGGACCAGGAGGAACAACCAAGGGAGGGTCGAGATGCCTTCAACAAAGAGATGACGACAAGGGAAGAGAGCAATGCACCCGGCTGGGTACAGGCTGGAGGAAAGACAAGAGAAAGACCAGCAGCAGCAGGAGCTCCGTGCTCTTGCTCGTCCTCTGCCTCTTCAAGGAAATTAGAAATAATCCCACAACCACCTTCATCTGTGATGCTGCACCGTGCTACTTCCCACACCGTGACCCGTAATTGCAACTCTGCTTTGAGCAGGAGGGGTACGAGGAACTTTTATACAAGGGTTATTAATTTTTGGCTTGCAGCCCCAGCTGACAACTGAACCCAAAAAGTCTGGCAAAGCAAGAAGCACACGCTCTGCTGAGTCCACCCGGCCGTGCCTGGGGAAAGGGGACCTTCCTTCCTTTGCATCCGTGGAAGAAGGAGGCACAAAGAGCCTTTGCTCCTGCCCAACACGCGCCACTCCGCTCACAGCTTAATAGCGTAATTCTTAATTCAGGCACAGGCATGAAAAGTGAAACAGATTCCGTGCGCAGAAAAGTGGTATTTACTTATGGAGATCATTTTTGCAGCTGATGGACTAGAACCGTTCCCACTGCGTGCTCTAACGCTACGCTACCGACAGAGCAGGCATTTTCCTTCTTTTCCTATATTTCCTCTAAATCCCAAACAGATGGGCTTGCTGGATGGTTAGTCACCCGAATCAGCCACATTAGAAGCAAGAGAAACCGTAATCCAGCCCAAAAATCCACCTCGGCCTTTACGAGGCTTTTTTCAACAGACCCTCGGAAACCGCTGCCGATACCGACGGGCAGGTGATGCAAGACAGGAGAGCCGTCCCGGACATCCACGGGGAAGAGTTATACATCAAGAAAACATGTGTTTTCTTCACTTAAGGCAAAAAACAACCCCAAAAACACTGCACAAAACAGGAGTACCACTCTCTGTCCAATAAACCCCATGCGCTGAGCCACATCGCTACCCACAAGCTCCCACGGACAGATCCTCTCCAAGCTATTTCCACGCTTCAGATTTGTTTTCCTATTAGGAAACAAAGGCTTTAGGGCTACAGCAGAAGTTTGGCTGCCAGCATTGCCTCCGTGTTCTCCGTTATCAGATTCAGACACATTTGTTCTCCCTGAGCTTAATGACGAGCAGACGAGCTGCGATTGCCAATACCCCATCAACTGCTCTTCGCGGCGCACAAACACCCCAAGCCACCTCCAAAGGAATATGCTAAGATCTGTCATTCAGCCGAGAAGACAGCAGATCTGAAAACATTATTAAGGATGAACAACCCCGGCTCTTTGGGGGGGAGGGGGGGGGCCCCAAAGTTGATGACTGACAAACAGCCGGCTACGTAAACGCGTCAAACTTATCAAGATGAAATGTGTAATTGCGCACACGCGATGCCACATAAGGGGCATTCCAGCACGGCCAGCCATCTGCGGGAAGAGAATATTTTAATTTCACTCAGGAAAAGGGGGGGGGGGGAAGGGCATTTTATCATTTTCGCTCTCTAATTTTGGTTTCTTGCATCAATTTTTTCACTAACAGTTCCAAAACAGACTTCACATGCTTTGGTTTAAAAAGCTTTCTCGCTCTTGCGTTACCAAAATGAAGCTTTCTTTTTAAAGGGGGAGCTGTGATTTTTGGACCAGCGCAGCCCCATAAGCACCGACCAGCACAGGGCGCTGGGCAGAAGCTGTGGAAAACAGAATAAGCAACAACCTTTGGACAAATATCCTATTTGAAGCCCATGATTAGTGGGGCAGGTTCTCCCTTCTCAATAGTTATTAGTCAAACAAGCCCAAAACAGACAATCCCACGACTCAAAAAAATGAAGCAGAAGAAGAGGAGGATACTGATTTAGCTGACGTCTGGTTCACGGTCCAGCACGCAACAGCTGCCTTGCGCTGGGAATAGCTGCAGCCCAAATTACAGGTTACACTCTGCTCTTCCACCAGCCACGTGAACGTCAGCCCAAGTGGTATTTTTGGGTATAAATCCAGGCAAAGTTTGATGCAAGTTTCCCAAGAATTATTCCACTTTGAAGTAACTTTCCCCTCTTAGACTTTCTACACCAGCCAACCTCAACGCTCCAGAGAGCTCCAACTCCATTTCATACCCTCTAGTCAAAAAAACTTCAGACAGACTTGAGCAAAACTGCTGTAATTAAGCAGCCTCCTCAGGAAGGCTGACTTTGCTAGCACAAGCAGCAAAGCGAGCGCCTGCAGTCCCCGTTAAAATGAGTAATGGCTATCCGAAGAGCAAATGCTGTCCAGGACTGCCAATTGCTTCCCCCAGCCCCACGGTCCCTGGCAGGCTGTGCTATGGGGAGATTTGATTATTTTTTTGAAATTCTTTTCCGCGGTGCCTCCGTGAAAACATAACCACCAGCGAGTCCCTTCAGCACACGAAGCGCCCGCATCTGTCAAAGTGACAGCAGAGGCAGCGTAATCCCCGTCGGTCCGGCTAAACCAAGTTATAAAGCCTGCGCCTCCCAGCCCGCTGCCGGCTCCGATGGGAGAGTGCCCGAGCCAGAGGCTGGAGCCAGCGATGCTGCTGCGCTGCCCAGGAACTGATGGGAGCACTGGAAGGGACAGGCGGTGCGGGATACACAGGTGTGTTGTTCTGTTCACGGTCACCTGGGGCGGCGCTCGTGGTGTGCCCAGACACAGCGGTAAAACAAAAAAAAAAAAAGAGAGAGAGAAAAGAAAGAGAGAGAGAGAGAGAAGAGAGAGAGAGAGAGAGAGAGAAAAGACAGAGAGAGAGAGAGAGAGAGAAAAGAGGCATTAGGCTAAAAATCAAGACCATTTAATAAAAAATAAGGCAGACTCATTTTATTTGTCTCCTGGCATCTTAGACTGTAAGGCGAAACTGGGTTGGGTTCTCAAGCCTCTCCCTGCAGTTACCCACGCTAAGTTTTGTCTGGAAAAAAACAAAAAAAACCCAAAAAAACCCCCCAACAAACCCACAGACCACACCTCTTCCTTCATTTATTGTAGCAAACGGGGAGCAAGGACTCTCTTTTAACAGCATACTAAGCGTTGCAGGAAAGCTACCACTCCTCTTAACCAATAAGCTCTCAAGCGTCCAAATGGAATTAAATGATCTTTTTAACAGCTAAATTCACAACAGCACCTGACTCCGTACACAGTTCACTAATTTCAGGAGAAATGCTCCAAGTTCGGTTCCACTGCAGCCTGGAAAAAAGCTTCAGCGCTGTTAGGAGGCCAGTTGGGATTTGGTACGCAATCTGCATTTTAAGCCATGGGAATGACAAGCTTTGCTAAACCCTGACCTTGACAGCCGTTGCGTGCTCCTAAAGGATTTTATCTCAATGTCATTTAATACTCTCTAATTATCACAGCATTCAACAGCACCCAACAAGTTGCCATGTTTATTTGCAGCCCACAGTAATTCGAGAACATAAAAAAAAATTTTTTTTTTTTTAATCCGTCCAAACTGATAAAAAACAACCACACCTCCATCTACCTGCAAATCGGGATCAAAGAGGGGGAGGTGGGAATACCGGCAACCAAAGCCTCAGACCACCAAAAAGAGGTGTGACATTATTAATAGAACTTCTTTTGTATACTTGTCTACGTCCCTTAACCTAAAAGCCTTTATTTTCATCGCAGAAAAATCGTAACAAAAACTCACAATCCTGCGTAGCCAGCTCACTCTCGTGGGTCAAACTGCCACTGAAAATATAGCGCCCAGGTCACTACATGACGATAATTAACGTGATCCCCTTGTGCCTCCCTGCAGTTCTCCACGGCTGACTCCGTCCCCTGCCCAAAAACACATGGAAAGCCCCAAGCTCCGACTGCAGCCACAAGAGAAGATGCACTGAACAACAGCGAGCACGACAGATTTTTTGGGAGCTGGGAGCCACGCCTTTGGGCGGCCACCACTCCCTCCATTCCAGCACCAAGCCATTGTGTTTCTCATAATTAGGTTTAAGCCATATTTCTGGGCGGGCATTTTGGGAGTCACCTCCTCGAGCCCACCAGAGGCTGGTGGAAGAGCTGGCTTGGGCATGATGCTCTAGGATCACACCCAGGGCTGGGGGCCAGCTTGCTGGTCCTTGCTACGGGCCACCCAGGGTCTCACCCGAGGACAGATACGGGACATCTGCTTGACCAAGAGGATGGATTGGCCAAGTTTTATTTCCACCATACCACTTCCTTTCCCCCACAAGATGCACGGATACTTTTAACATATTCCTTGCAATACAACCGTATCGTGGAATGGTTTAGGTTGGAAGGAACCTTAAAGACCATCCAGTTCCAAATCCTCCTGCCGTGGGCAGGGACACCTCCCACCAGACCAAGTTGCTCCAAGCCCCATCCAAGCTGGAATGAGACAAACCAAGTTGCTGTTGGCTGCTTTTGTCGGCTTTCCCCAGCAAAACACAACTACGCATGAAATAAAATTAATTGCATGGATTGTGCTGTGCCAGGAGACAACCACAAATCCAGGTTTGTCTCCCGGCCGTCACCAAAGCCTGTCCGGTGACAGGCCGAGACAGACCCACAGTCGTTCCACAACAGCCGACCTGGGGCTGGGAGCAGAAATAAGCATTTGAGTCCGAGATCAAGACAAGTAGCAGTATCGAGAAGTTGGGTGGTTTCTCAGGTACCTTTATCCATACTGAAAAGTGAGACAAATATGAACACTAATATATTTTGATCATGAATTAAACAGAAGAGAAGTGTGCTCTTCAGAAGCTACAGCAAAGTAAATAATGAGTCACATAGCCAGAAACAGGCTTAGATCAAAAGGAGGTTTACAGACAAACTCGACAGTTCAGTGCAGATAAGTGTAGAGTAATGACGACTTTGATGAGTCTTTATCACACACGCCTCCGTGTCAATGACTGCAAGAAATAACACACACAAGAAGAAGGCTCCACTGACACTCCTGTACATCATTAACGAAGAATGAGAAATTGAGAACACAAACATCCCAAAGCTGAGAACAAGCAGGAGGTGGCTGCATTTGAGGAAACTCAAATGGGCAGTCGGAAGCTTGGAAAATGGACTCCACAAAGCAGACAACACTTGAAGCGTTCACGCATCACCCCAAACATCAAACACCTTGGCATGAGCCATGCACGTTCAAGGCATTGCTCACTGGAGGATGGTGTCAGAGGCAGAGATTATCATGTTTACTGATGGCAGCACGAAGCTTAATATTTCAGAGTGATGTGCAGTTGGACATTACTATCAGTCCTATATGCCCTAAGTCGTTTTTCTTAAGTCATGCATTTTGTACGTGGCATCTGGTAATCGTTTCAAGCTGGTTCTATTGGTTTAACCGGTGCCCCCTGTAAACTTACTGACCCAAGTTAATTAAGTGGAACAGAAACATTCACGCACGTGAATGGCACCGGTTAACTCAATAGCAAATTGCCTTTTCATAGAAACCCTGCAACTCCGGGCATGGATCAGCGTTTAGGGATGAGACGTCTTTGAAAAGAGCAACACGCCAAGGCAGAAAAACAGCGACGCTAATAAAGAGGGAGACCACGATGGGGGAGAGGGAGCCAGATGCAGGAGGCACACACTGCATGGAGCAAAGCTCAGCAGAAGGGGAGAAGCCGGCCTGGGGCTCCCGGAGGTGTGCTGGGGCAGCACCGGCAACTTGGAACTCCAACCCCTGCCCCAGGAAGGCAGGGGGACCAGCTGAGCTCCAGACATCCTTTCCAGATTATTCAGTGAACAAACTGGAGAGGTCATACCTAGACAGGAGGGTCCTCAGGGGCAGATATTTCCCTCCACTCCTCTTACGCCTCTGTTTAATGCCCAGTCAGAGACAGAGGACTCGGTAATTCCGTACTCCTCCAGCAATTCAGCACACTGTATTTCTTGCACTGTCTCCCACGCTTCATGTTGTATATTCACCGTATGAATTTTTTACGGCCTCTCCCACCACTGGATCACAAAGCCCAGCCCAGGTTGGGCCAGTTCAAATCACAGTTTTTTATTTGTACATGCAAATATCGCAGAGAGGTCTACCATGGCACAGCCACTTCTGAGACCAGGCACAGCCCTCCTCCTCCTCCTCCCTCTGCAGGCACATCCCTGCTCAGCATCTCACTGCTTTCCAACACCCATTCAGTCCTCTGTGCTTTAAAAATTCCCCAAAGACACCACACATACGTGTCGCCCAGACAGCGAATTGATGCCAAGTGACTGCCATCAGGTGGTCTCAGTTTCACAGCTCCTTCAGCAGCAGACCCAGGACCCGGCAAAGGGGTCCGCAAATTAAAACCCGCGGCTCTAGACAGAAGGAACCCAGGGATATCTCCGCAGACCGACCCCTGTGTCTACGTGAACCAAGGGATGTGGGAAACCTGAGAAACAGGCAGGAAGGTTCACACTTTCCCAGGGAAAGGGGAGCCTGAAGTGGGGTGGGAGCACGCTGGGGATGCTGCTGGCGAAGGGCATCCTGCCCCACATGGCATCCCAGAGTCTCGGCAGGAAACAGGGCTGGGAGGAGGACAGCCCAAAACCCAACGGGCTGTTCCCCCATACAGTGAAACTGCCATCCTCAGTTCACAGTATTTGAAGGAGGAAAGAAAACAGCCTCGGCATTAAACGGGATTAGCTGATTTTTTGCAAACCATCTTCTCCCTGGTCTTATTGCTTAATAAATAGCGGAGACCACGGCTGCCACGGAGGGAGGTCGTAAGAGACATCGGTGCTTACAGGAGGAGGCTGTCACTCCACCACCGAGGAGCTGGGGTGCAGCACAGCAGTCCAGGCTGTCCTGGGACCGTCCCATTTAACACTCCCTCCTCTCCTGGAAGAGGGAATTCTCCCCAGTCCGTGCCTTGCTGGAGAGGTTAAAAAACAAAACAACACAACAAAACACCTCTCAAACTTTTGGAAGACAAGACTGAAATTCAAGATCACCTCGATAAATTGGAGAGACGATTCAACTAGCTCAGCCCAGAGCCCAGGGATGTCCTCCACCAGGAGGACAGCAGGAGCCACATGGACCAGCAAACACCAGGATGGGCAGGAGCAGGGCAGACAAAGCACCCGAGGCCGCTCACGGGGCAGGCACACGTGGCCATGCTGAGTGCCATACGTACAACAGGCGAAAATTGCTCCAAATCGTCCAAAGGCAAAATGTTAACTGAATACCAAATCCTTTGTGCCAGATGTTAAGGAAGATGCAAAAGAACTAAAGGAAATCTGGAAGAAAGCTACAAGAATAGGGAACAAACTGCAGGGTGCGCACCAGACTCCGCTACTTGGTGAAAGTAAAGCTGGTGTGAAGTCTATCAATGATGTGCACCCCATCCTTCGCACAGCTTTCCATCAAGGTACAGTTTTGAACAAGGTTAAGCAAGTGTCTCTTCGCCTCAGGTCAGCAACACGTGCTTTTTCCTTCTTTAAACAACTCATCCCTAGCAACTTTGGTTTTAATAGCCACTAGGAGGGGAAAAAAAGAAAAAGAAAAAAAAAAAGAGACATTAACACTTCTCAAGTCTTGAACCAAAAGCTACGTGATGGGTCTCATGGTGTAAGGGATGGAGAATACCAAGGCCAACAACTCCAAAGTATCACTTCTGAGACCAGACCAGCCAAAAACACCCCACCTCAGTAAATATTTACAGACCAGCGTGAGAGCAAGTCATCCATGAACAGAGTCCTACAAGAAATAATTCTAGTATTTAAGTTAACACAAGACACATGATGCAAAAGCCAAAAACAGTGTAAGTGAAAAAGCGGATTCGTGCTGCATCTCTGCCTTCTTCTCCTCCTGGGAAAAGCAGAGGGAGGAGCAGGCTGTGCTTCCCACCTCCCGAGAACTGCCAGCACCATGTTTAACAGCTGGATTTGCTGACTGGTCTGTGGTAGCATGGGACTCCTGGGGCCAAGATGCTCATCCATCAGCCGAACTGTTGCCAGGCAGCCCCCGGGGACCACCTCATCCAGTGCAAGGAAGCCACCGGAGCATCCTGGTGGCGTTCCTAGATATCACTCCTCTTGCAAAACAAGGCAGAAACATCAAAATGTAAAAATCCACCTCAATGCAAGCCAACACCTTGGGGCCTCCGAAATAAAAGCTTGTTATTAGAAAGCCATTACATGAGCCGCGACAATACAATGTTTGCACTGGCTTTATACACTGAAGGTTGCTTTCTGGGATGCCTTTTTTTTTTCCCCCCCCTGGGGAAGGAGGTGGGGGATGCACAGAGGGACAGGGATGATGGGACACAACCAAAAAACATTTTGGAGCTAAATTCTATATAGCTTCTCCAAATGCAAACAGCTTATCCCCACTGCTGAGTGGTCTGAGCCAAGGAACCAGCCCCAGTCGTTCCGTTAAACAGGACAGGGAACCAAGGAAGATATGAGGTGTGAACTGGAGTACCACCAGGCTTATGAAAAAAATAAAAAAAATTTAAGAAAAAAAATAATCAATAAGTGTCAAACCACCAGCAGAGGAGCACCCACAGCTGTGTCTCTGTGGGGAACTCACAGAACCCCATTAGCAAGCGAGGAAGATGAGCACCAAAAGGGATCATCCCAAAACTGGGCAAAGTCAGCTACCGTGTTAACTCTGGCATTTAGAAGTATTATGTGATTTATCGCATTGCAACCATCCCACCCCGACCCCGTAGCCACAAGGAGGCGGCCAGACACGCTCTGCCTCAGTGGTTTTACTGTCTTTCTGGTGGAAAACGTTACATGAAAGTCTGGGGGTGGTTTTGAGTGCAACGCCAGTAGCTGTCAAAAGTAATTGTTACTTGTCATACAAATTTTACCTAAACAGCAGCGGACTAACATTTACCAGAGATGTACACCCTTGGAGACAGACAACGCACAAGTACACGGTAAAGCGGTACCCGTTATCTGAGCTACCGCGTGCTCTCGCTTACAAACACGAACATCTTGGCTACAACTCATTTGTCTGCCTCCCTGCCCAGCTCCGCTGGGCAAACAAAACAATGACCTCATCTGCTGCTAATTAATCAATATTTCACACGCGCCAGAGACAAGTTTAGATGGTCTGTCCATAGGCAAATTTGAAATATAAAGCAACGTTCCCTTTATCACGCACTCTGGCATCAGCAAGGCGTTCCATAGGAAGGGACTTTTCAGTAAATTGCACGTTTAATCTCCACGTTATGGGAAGCGGTTTCCCTTAGTTCTTCCAGCAGTCACCTCCTGCTATTAATGACCACAAGCAACACAGTGACCCTTATAACGTCTGATTTCACAGCAAATATTTTAATTTCTGAAGGTGAAATGTGAGACATACTCTCCTATACCACATATCTTTATGGTGCTCTTAATTCTTTAGAATTTATAGTCTCCACTAAAAGCACACAGAACATAATTGAAATAGATTTTCCAAGATATATCTGGATTATTTTAACCTACCTTTCCTTGTTAGCCATTTATATTATCTTATTCTAACACAGCAAAAAAGTATTTTCACATTAAGAGCTTCACCGGCGGCTTTTTAAACCTAAAAAAGAAATATTAATGGCTTTTAAAAACCCCCCACACCATTGGTTCTGGCAGAAAGGATTTTTAGAAACCAGGACTTGAGGGTGGGTGTTACAGCCCCAGCATTTTCCCGTTTCATCCAAATGGATCAGTCTCTCAAATAAAGGCATTAACGCTTCCTCGAAATTGGGTCTCAAAACAAAAATGCGCAATTTTACAGATCCTACAAAGGTACAAGCATGCCATTGCGATGAGAGTCTCCAGCACACGGAGAGCCACTGTGGTCCAAGTCAGCCCTGAGAATGGGAAAATGGCATTTTCGAAGAATCTTTCTGCTTCTAGGAGCCCCACCGCGCCCTGGGACAGACTGCAGCACCTCCAAGTTTGGGAGCCAAAACGGAACAAGCACCCAGCAGAAACGACGGAGGCAAATTTAGGCTGTTTAGGTGGAAGAGGGACCAGAAAAGCCCCGCCAACCCTAACGCATGGCATCTGTTAGCCAGGGAGACATAGCAACATCATAACGGGCTTTGCAGCCCACTGAACTTCTCTAACTGTTTTTCATTGCTCTTATATGTGGGTTTTTTCCCCTCCAGGAAAAAAAAAAAAAACACACACAAAAAAGTTGAGACAAAAAGAACATTTTGAAGAATGAATGCTTTTTCCAGTGTGATCACTGCAGCAATAGGCACATATGGGAACTCAATGAGAGCTCAGTTCTGATTTATGTTTGATATTTCATTTAATTGAATTTTGCAAGAAAACTGTTTTCATTATTGAGAAATGGACCTCCCATCATGCAAAGAAAGGGGGGGGGGGGAATCAAATGCTTAAACTCTGCCTCATTTAGCAGTGACACTTTTGGAATGAACAATAGCTTCATACATAAATTTGCTTGTTTGGCTGCCACAGACATGAATTGTCAGGGCGTTTTAGAACAAAAGAAATGACACGTCAAAGCAAATCTATAGTTTAGCTAATCAAAATGCCATGTTTTAAATATTCAGGTTGTTTTACACCAAAAGGAGGCATTTATCAGCAAGCATATAAATTGACAGAAGTCCAAGATGTAAGTGGAACACAGACAAAATGAGGATTTTCAAGTACATAAAAGAAATTTATTTCCTGATGCACTTTATCAACCACCACAACCTTCCCCCGAAAAACCCAAGCAATACACCAAAAAGCATATCCTCTGCCCCTCTTAAGCAACGAAAACATTAAAGCCACCTAAAGCACTGGAGCTAACAAAGCTGGCTCAGCGTTTTGCATCGCTCAGAATGACAGAGTGGGAAACTGCCCTTGCAAGACCAGCCAAGCTTCTTCCCAGTCTTTCCACTAAGTTTTATCCAGGTCCTGGTTTTCCCCTTGCAGAGCTCCGAGTGGTATTGCTGATAGGGAAGGGAAACGTTGGGTACATCTGCAAAGCTTTAACTTATTTTCTGCGGGCAGTCTGGGGAGGAGGAGTGCGAGGGGATGCGTTTGATGTCTCTGATACATATATATAAATATATATGTGCACTCTTTACCTTTAAGCAGGTAAAAGCATATAGATACATTCAAGGATACTGCAGCAGAAGCTTACTTAGCTATAAAAAAAAAAAAAGCATCAGGCACAAAAATGCTCATTTTGTGAGCATCTGTGAGGCCCTTACAAGACTTCTGCTGCTTGCTTGGGGCTGGGGGTGGTTAAGTCCATTGCCAGAGTTTTGTCTTTGCAATACAAATGTGTTTCAGAACACGTAAAATCCCACTGAGGATGTCAGTCCAGTTGTGAATCTCACCCCTACTTACGTTCTGCAGCCCACAAACCTGCAGATAAACTTCCCGGGAAAAAACAAAGGCACTCTGCTAGTCTGCCACGGCGCAGAAAGCTGCTACATCCTACAGGCACAAAGAAAAAGCCACAAAAGGTCATACCCAGACTTTTGAAGAATTTGAGGAGCTGGGCTTCACAGTCCATTAACGAGCTGGGAACCTAACAGATTAACCCGAGTTCAGGACAGCGCAGCTGGGGCCCATCTCCACAGAGAAAGGAGCAGCATTAACCAGCCACAGTGGTGTTTGCCGTAAGGAAAACATACCACGCCATCAAATATAATTGCCATTATCACAGTTGTCCTTCTGCATCTGCCGCTTTTCGCCGATTTTTCAGCAGGTCCCCAAATCATCCCCCTGCCAGGCTCCCGACTGACTCTTTATCCCGCATGAAAATAAACCAAAAAGAAAGAAAATAATTCAGTTTACCGAAGTCCCTACCTAAGACAGGGTTTCTGCTCCAGGGCAGGTACAGCACCTGTGGGGGCCAGAGGGGGTTTGCCCAGGGTGCAGCTCCCAGCCCAGGGACCGGTGGATGCGCAGGAAAAGCTGCAGGATGAAGCAGCTTCATAAGATCTTTCACGGCAGCTATGAAGCAAAGAACCTTCTAAGCGTTTCTCCTCCGTGATTTGAATAACCAGCATTTCGAGAAGAAAACCTACAGCCTCTCCAGTGAGCGCTGGGGGAGACGGCGTGCCTACTCGGGAGACAGCTTTGTCTCCTCTACGTTGAGGAAAGGCAGAGTATGAGAAAAGCTCTGTTCTCTGCGACCGGAGCTCTCCTGCCCCGAGCCCACGTCATCCAGTTTTCCAGCATCCAGGCACTTCTGCCTGCAGCAGCATCCATGCAAACGGAGCTGTGTCTTTCCACTAACTGAAAGGAGCCTGCAAGGAAGCTGGAGAGGGACTTTTCACAAGGGTACGTAGTGACAGGATAAGGGGTGATGGCTTCAAACTGGAAGAGGGGATATTTAGGTGAGATATTGGGAAGAAATTCCTGGCTGTGAGGGTGGTAAGCCCCTGACCGGGGTTGCCCAGAGAAGCTGTGGCTGCCCCATCCCTGGAGGTTCAAGGCCAGGTTGGACGGGGCTTGGAGCAACCTGGTCCAGCAGGAGGTGTCCTTGACCAAGGCTGGGGTGTTGGAACTAGATGGGCTTTAAGGTCCCTTCCAGCTCTAACCATTCCACGATTCTATGAGCACTGGCTTAGCGGGGATGCAAAACAGTACTTCCCTCGTACTGTAGAACACAGGTTTCAAACCTTTGGCACGTCTATATTCCTGCAGTTCTTTATTTGCACTGGATGCACAGCAAGAAGGGCACCATCTCCACCTGCATTTCACTGGGGTTCTTGATCTTCTGCTTTAAATGACTCACAGTTCTCTGTTACTGGGAACTATACCTTTTTTTTTCTTTTTCTTTTTTTCATTTTGAACCTGCCTCCTGTAGAAGTAGTTCAGTAACAAAGACACTATTGTACGTGACTGTATAGATAGCATACAGGCACACTTCCTAGGTTGGACTGAGGTTTGGATGAAAGATTGCCATCTCCTAAAACAGCGAAGCAATGCTACATTTGGAAACATTATTAGACTATTTAGTTCTTTATTAGTAGAGCCATTGAGATTTACAGCCTACAGAAAAGGCTTGTTCAATCAACAAGGAACAACTGGAGTGAAAAAGCATTAATGTTACCACCGAGGCAATTATTGTAACATGATCACAATTCCTATGCATCTTTAATTTTTGCCAACACAACGGATTCTCTATTACATGGATCCCTGCTTCATTAAGATAATATGATTTGCAATAATAATACGAGACGGGTGAAACAGAATCCAGTCTCTTAACACTTGAGCATTGCTATCCCTCAGGGGATATCTGTATACAAAATGGGGTTTCCGGCAAAGTGCTTGTAATCTCAGAAGCCAGCGCACCTATTAAACACTTAGTAGGGCTCCAGTAGAAAGACAATCCCAGAGACAACAGGAGAGATAAACCTCTCAGCTCCGCTCTCAGGAGCTGAATATGCTGGTTTAGTTCCATTTAACATCTTATCTACCTGGAAATCCAAACAGGCAAGAGAAATGTCATCACCCTCCGAGGAACAGAGCAGCGATGCTCCCATCCCACGTGGCTCCGGCAGCACGGTCTCGGGCAGGTGGCCGGTTTGCCACAGGGAAACCCTTTCCCTGGGGCCGATTCTCCCGCCACGTGTCTCTGGCCCAAGGGTGATGGCTTTCCTTCGGCAGACCCAAAGGGATGGGAATGCCTTGATCCGAGAAACCAGTCTGAACTAATTCTCCAAAGTTTAGTGGGTGGGGTTTTTTCCTTCTCCTTTTTAGCATAAGGAGGAGGAAGAGGGGAGCAGGCACCAAGAAAACGAGCTGTTTTAACTAGAATACAAAAGAGGAATATGAAGGAGATTTCTATTCATGCAAAAAAAAAGCCTACTGCACTGTAATCATTCCTGAAAGATCAGATCCTATCAAGACACTGGTTATCTCTGTTCATCTCCCACTGAAAGCTTATCCGAGGACTACGGAAGAGCTGGTCACAGACCCTAGTTCTACCACCGCACAGAGTTTTTGACAAACTTCAAAACTTAAAAGATTCCTCACTTAATACTTTACCAGGTTGTGGAAGGGACCCATTCTTGTTAGGAGAGGCACCAGCTGGAGCAGAGAGAGGGATGCTCGTGCTGTGTACAGTCAGAGCGATAGAGCAAGGGCGCAAGGCACACAGTAAGGCTGAATTTCAGAGCAATATTACACACACAAAAAAAAAAAAGTCCTTTTCAGGGTCAGTGTTGAGCTCTGGATGGAGATATTCAGAGAGGGAGGAAAAAAAAAATAATCTCAAAGCACAATTTGCTCATTATGCTTAGGACTATAGAGGGAACCATCAGTCCATGAGGGAAGCGGCAGCTTTGCTGACCCCCGAGGATGCCATCAGCCCCCCACTGCTGTCCCAGGCCTCTTGGGGTCCCCGTTGGGACAGCAAGGGTTTTGCCACGTGCAGACCTCTTAACGCGCCGCGGTTCTCCTACAAAGCCACGTGCTGCCCTTAAAAACTCACGCCAACGTCCTGGCCACTGCTCTGGCTCTCAACAGTCAGCGGGACGGCATTTCTGTACAACCCCCTCCCCCATGGAGGTATCGTGTCACTCACACCCGCTTCCAGAGGGCGTCGTGCAGTAGAGGAAGAAGTCGGGAAAGCAAGATGCACGCACAAAGCTCAGCCCTTCCCGCGACCCCAGCTCTGTTCACCAGCCGGATATCCAGGCGAAGGCAGCCCTGGAGACCTACCCAGTCACGTTAGCTGGAAGACGACAGCTTGGGTTTATGAAAAACGGAGGCTGCAACATTTAGGTTTTTTGCTGAAACAGATGTTTTTAGCTAACAGGCATTTTTCTGTCCAGCTCTCAAATTGATTTTTTTTTTTCCCCCTCTCCTAGATTCTCTACGCAGTGCCACTGTTGCCGTGTTATGCACTGAAAATATTTACAAAAGCGTCAAAATGAGCTCTGGGTAGGACTCTGGCAAGCAGTGGAGGGAGGCTGAAGGGAAGCAATTCTACACGCTGAGGAGAAGCCGTCTCCTTTCTCTGCAGTCACAGAAACAGAGCAACTGGAGGACCCAGCTCTGAAGTCGAGTGAGATGAATGGCAACCACGGCAAGGGCCATAAAAACACCAATAAAACGTAAGTTGCCATAAGGGAAATACCCGGCTCAACATCTCCCCAGCAAGGTAAGCATAATAAACTCCCTCCTAACATGGACCTCAGTTTATTTTTTCAGGTGCAACCTAAATACAAAACAAGGGAGAAGCAGCTCCCAAATTAAATTCCATCTGCTAGGTAAATAATCTTGCTTGTTGATGGAATTAGTGGCAGGATTTAGATCAACATAATCTGACCTTAAACAATGAAATTAACAGCCAAAAGCCAGTGCTCCCCCTTCCCTTGGGGCTACAGCAGTTTCCCTGCAAAGGCCCTTCTCAGACCCTCGGAGCAGCGAGTCTCGGCGCCTGTCAGAGACCGTGTTTTATTTTACTTTGCACCAATGCAAAGAGGTTCTAAATATTCTTGAATTAAAATGATGGCAAAACATGAAAGTGCTTAGAAGGCATTTCCATTTCCTAGCCTGGCAAGTGAGTGGCTGATTTACAAGCCAGCTGTCAATACAGAACAATTGCTTACCTCATTCCACAGGAAAGCAAAAAAGCACCAAAAAAAAAATACTTGCAGTGCAGAATACTATGCAAAATTGCTTTTTCCCCCGACGTGGCAATCAGGAGTGCGTCTTCATCATCGACCCATCGAGGAAAAGCGCCTGTTTAGCTTTCAGATGAGAGCCCAAGAGCTGGGAGCTGCTAAGCAACTAGCCAGAGATCATCCCAAACTTTCCACCCTTGCAAAGCGGCGACCAGCATGTCCCTGCAGCTGATGACCAGCCTTTCCTCTGGGCATCTGCAACCGTGCACTTCCTTGTGTCCATACAAAATGGGATCCCACAGGCTTGAACGTTAACATCTGAGGAGGGTGGATGGCAAGTCCTTTGCTCCATTCGGATGCAACCCTTACTAGAACAGAAAGAGAACATCAAAAAGCTGTCCCATGTGCCCAGGGACACCTCAGGAGTGTTCCCGAAAGAAGTGACCAAAATGAAAGCAGAAGAAAGCACCAGCGTCTGACCTTACGGCTACCAATTAGAGCTGCCCGAGGCCCTGCTCAGGATGCAACAGCAGATGGGATTTCTCTTTCCTTAAAGAAAGCATCCATGCTTTAGGGAACTGCACGTGAAAATACGGCGTCAAAATGGGCAAACCTAGCCTTGTGAGAGACAGGGAACTGCCTTTCAAGTCAGCATTTTCAAGTTTGAAGACTCTGGCTCTTTTCTCAACAAGGAAACCTCAAAGTTGCTTCCTTACCCTTCGCTACACCATGCCATTCACCGCTCATCCTGGTGGCCCACAGCACACCCAGGGCAGCCACAATTACACATAAAATACCCCGATGCAGTGAAATGCCAGCAGCAGATGTATGACTGAGGTCACCACACTACTCCAGAAACCAAACCACTACAGCTCATTCCCACACCACATCCCCAGGAGGTACCAGCATCCTCCCCTCCAGCTGGCCCAAGGGGACATGCGAGACCAATCCTGCCCTCATCCCTGACCAAGCACCAGCCTGGTTGCGAGGCTCCCCAGCAGCCCATTTTGGAGACCCCCAGTCCCCGGCTGCAGGGTTTTGTGCTTTCTTTCCGAACCGCTGGCACGCAGAGGGTTTTGGCAAGACCCCGACTCAGCCCTCCACCACTTGTTCTTCTCCCCTCAGAAACGCCGTTGGCCACGTGCTGCTCTCCAGTGTGACCCTCTTGGCAAGAGTCTTGGCCCAGCCCAGGTTTCCAGCCAACCAGCTCCTGTCGACTGAGCTCAATCCAACCGAATTCTCCAACGATGCCGCACTTCCTAACGCCCCTCAATCCGCTACGCCGCCTTGCTTGTTAAATGGCTATTAAGTGATTAAAGCAAGACTCTTGCTTACTCCCCAGGCACCGCATCCCAGATGTGTCGAACTGCTTTTTAAAATTTTAATTATTACCTATTGCGATCGCATTATGCAACTCTTAACCATAATCATTCATTAGCCTTTGGTTTTAAGTAATTAGCAGGCCTCTGCAACAGTAATAACATTACGTTCGAGTTTGTGAAGTTCATTAAATGGCACGAAGGAGGACGCAGCGCTGCCCCGTAGCTCCCTGGACACCAGAAGAAGGGACCAGTGGGCAGGAGACCCCTTGCTGTTGAAGTCCCGCAGGCAGGAGGGCTGCACGGCTGGCAGGAGAGTGGTCCACGCGACTGCAGAAAGACCCTTCCATCCCACAGCCATCAGATGGACCTCAGGCAGAGGTCAGAAGCCAGGACGCGCCCCCCCACCGCTGCGCCAAGCCGCAGACGGCGTCTTCAGCTGGAGGAGTCGGGACACATCCTACGGCACCGGTGACGCCCACAGCATCGCACGCCAACATCTGCCAGAGAGCAAACACTTCAGCTCTGCGGCTGAAGGAGCAGCCCCTTTGCTATGAAAACACTCAAGCGGGAACAAAGCACGTTCCCCATCATGGGGAGGAAGCTGCCTGGTTAGGAGCAAGGCCAGTGGTGGACAAATAAACATGGACTTCCATTTTTTTTTTTAACATCTCAATCAAGCTAGCCCAAGCCTCCTCCGTGCAGAGAGCCTTTCAGCAGAGCTGTCGTCATCAGCAAAGCCGCTAGGAGCGTTCTGCAGCACCTATACGTGCCATTAATATGCATTATGTTGGCCAACAACTATTACAGTCCCTATTACTATACCCTACCACAGTCAATGAACAGCTGTCATCTCCTCCTCTGAACAAGTCAAAAGAGATCGTGATAGTATTACAAGAGGTAGAGAAAGCAAAACCTGCACCGGCTGGCGCAGCAGCAAGTACTGACAAAAAGAAGTCAGATGGCTGAAAACAGAGGCAGTGCCCAACTATTCCCCTTTACCTCTTACAGTTGGGCAACTGATCGACAAACGCTCACGCCGTAAGGTCCTGGGCAGGAAACCCTTCCCGCACAACATCCTCTGTGTGCTTCTAGACTACAGAACACCACTCACAATTAAATAAATTATGACATGAACACTTCTATGCAGTGCTGCCTTACAGCAAAGGCGAATTCAGCTCAATAGAACAGCCACCCCTGTGCTACAGGGGTTTAAAAACCTGCCGAAATGCTCTACAAGACTACTGTAATGCATAAAAAAAATACAATTACATAGTAAGGACAAGGCAACTGCATTTTGAAGGACCAACTCTGACTTAGTCTAAAATGTCATTACTAGTAGGAAAATAAACAAACCAAGGACACTTCATTTTATGCCATTAAGCATTTCAAAGTATGCGGGTGACACCACTGCACTAAGTAACAGGCTACTCACTCTCCCATATAATTTATTTAATAGGCAGCAGAAAACATTAGAAAGACAAGAGGGAGTTTTTATATTCTGATCATTTACATTTTATCTATATTAACAATCAAAAGCATCATAAGCAGCGAAAGAACTGTTGTCAGATATCACTTTAATGACATGCATTCTTTTAAGTGTATCCAGTGTTCCTCATATCATTAGAAGCAGGGGAAAATTTAATAGAATACTAATGGCCAAGCAAACTCCAAGTAGAATAATTATTCCTTTTTTCCGTTCTTGTTATCAGCCCATGTTCTATCTCTATTTCTTCTTGAAGACCGTTTGAAGAAATAAAATAGAAATTTTAATATACTGACTACTTAATTTCCTCCCATGCTCCACTACATCTGAAGGGCTACCAGAAACACGGGCAAAGCTACTGATTTCAGTACCTTCAGGTTCTTCCTTCCCACCTTTTTTTTTGCTGTGATGATGATCGTGTGAAGAGCTGTGGTCTCAGCATTACACACATTTTTTTTGCGTCCCCTTCTTGTCCATACTTAAGCACTGTCGCCCGTTCTATGCTTGGATTGAAAACCCCAGAGAGAAGCGATCAGATAGGGCAGTGATGGTCCCCCTGTACTGAGCACTGCTGGGGCCCCACCTCAAATCCCGTGGTCAGTTTTGGGCCCCTCACGCCAAGAAAGACATGGAGGAGCTGGAGCATATCTAGATAAAGGCAACGGAGCGGCTTGTGTGAGGGGTCTGGAGAACAAGTCTTGTGAGGAATGGCTGAGGGAGCTGGGGTTGTTCAGCCTGGAGAAGAGGAGGCTGAGGGGAGACCTCCTCGCTCTCTGCAACTGCCTGAGAGGAGGGTGTAGACAGGCGTTGTCAGTCTCTTCTCCCAAGGAACAAGTCATAGGACGAAAGTAAACGGCCTCAAGTTGTGCCAGGGGAGGTTTATGATGGATATTACAAAAAATTTCTTCAGGGAAAGGTTTGTCAAGCACTGGCAGAGGCTGCCCAGGGCAGTGGCGGAGTCGCCATCCCTGGAGGTGTTTCCCAGCCAGGCAGACGTAGTGCTGAGGGACACGGGGTAGGGGTGGGTTGGGCAGTGCTGGGGTGATGGTTGGATTTGACGATCTTAAAGGTCCCTTCCAACCCAAGTGATTCTGATTCTATGACGTAAGAGCACCACTGCCCCTTTCCAGGGCTGGGTACAAACAAGGGTGGGTGTGGGTGTGTTTATAACCCACTGGTACCGCATTGTCATTCAGGTGGCCAAATTGACCCTTATCCTCCATTTCAGCGAGAACCTACATCATCACTTTCTTACTCCTAAACTGAGATTTCCTGATGATCCCTTCCTTTCAAAGGACAGAAAGAAAACCAACACTGAAAATGTCAGAAAGGATCAGCAGGACAGCCCTTTGGTATTTTGCCTCTCCTTGTACTGTACTTTTTAATAAAGTAGATCTCCCAAAAACTCTTTAGAAGTGCACACAAGCATAAAATCCGGCTGCTTTCCCCCCAACCTGTAACTCACACACTCCCCGGAGCAGCACATGCTCTGCTTTCCCGGGTGTATCTGTGCATTGCAGAGGAACAGGGAACGCCACTGAAGAGAAGGGAAAGTCATAGCCTGTTAACTGTAATTAGAGGAAAGACTAATTTACGAAGCAGATAGACTTGGGTGTATATATTAGCTCTATACAGCAATTGCACAGAAGGTAATGCCTTCTGAAGAGTTTACATCAGTTCCTGATAATCAATGCTTAATTGGATCTTTTTACCTTAATGTGGATTTTCTCTCTTTAATGTCCTTTCACCATCTCATCCTTGCCCCCTAACATTCATGGCTTTGTCCTCTGACAAAAGCCCACGACAAAGGGGAAAGTGCCAACGTAATTAATTTTTCAGTAAAAGCCAAGTTGTTGTTTTCTCCAAAACATTTTACACTTCAGAAAAACGTCAGAAATGTCAGACTACATAAGCAGAAACAAAATCAGAGATCTGCTTCCCTATTAATACCGCCTGACCTCCTCAACCATGTCACTCCGGGAGAGGGAGACAGGATGCTCTACAGGCAGCGGAGGAGCCAGCAACCATGGCCAAGGAGGGGAGGGGGGCCAGGGAGCTAAATGAAGTATTAGCCACTGGCAGGTTAGAAAAGCAAACAAATTCAAAATACAGGGAGCACAGAACCAAGTGCCTCTGCCTCGGGAGCAGGCTGAAAAGCTGGATGCTCCTCGGGAGAAGGGGCATGCAAAGCCTGGAGGAGAGCAGGTAGGCAAGACTTGATCCTCAGGCCCCAAGCAGTCTTAAATTCCTTCTCCAACACCTCCGCATGTGGCAATCCAAAATTATAGTTGTCTATAGAAAGGATGGAAGAAAAGTGCTCTGTTGACTCTCTTTGTCTCAGAGGGATCCCTTAAGCCTCCCTGCAGCACATCACCCAAGATGAGGCAGGGGGTCATCTTCAGGAATTACACAAAGGAATCCTGTTTTCTGTCCCCTTTTTACCTTTGAGCTTAGCTGCCGCTGTTTTACACTGCGACCTCAGCTCCCACACAGGCACAAACACTCCTCCTGGAGCCTTCAGGTATATCCCAGCGAGTTATAGGCACATTCAGACCTCTACAAAAACCACAAAAGGAGATATATCTCTGCTTCCCCAGGACAGCCTTGGCAGAAAGGCTCAGACACAGTGGGCATTGGCCATGGAAGACACCAACCCCACTTCCACAAGTTTCACAGCCCTAAAGATCTAAGGGCTCAAGGTCACCACCTGACTTCTTCATTTTGGGTAGCCAATGGCTGGCTTTAGTACCGAAACCTGGTATTGACAGGGCAGATTAGCTCCAACCCAGAGTAACTCAAAAGCATAGTTTTGGTACAACTTAAAAACACAGCTTTGCTCCAGCCTGCTGGTGGCCTTTCCACTTTTTATTGCCCCACGAACAACGATCAGCAATTTTACTCACAGAATTGAGTGGCGCTTCATCCACAAAATGGTGACATCAGGCCTGACTTGGGCTACTGCAGCATCTCCTCTGCAGCTCCTGACACCTAAAACAGGCTCAACTCTCCTTACAGATAAAATTGCATCCATTTATTCTTCTCTTGTTCCATTTCTCCTCCTCTCCTCTGAGCACATTAAGGAACGCTGAACATTCTCTGGCACATTCATAGCATTTAGAGTCAAGTCCTTGTGCAGGTGATCGTTTCTAAGCCCATAAACTAGGTTCTCTTGCTGAACTAGTCCCCAGGGAGTTTAAAAAAATTGCATTGAAATGCCTTCATGCAAGAATATCCACACATGCTTTGATTTGTTCACACCAACTCCTGCAGCATTGCAAACACAGATAAAAAAGGCACAGCTGTTTACAGGATCAGAACAAAAATGTTCATTATGAATGCATCGGCAAATCAATAGTAAACTCAAAGATTTGTTTCTGAACAAGATTTGTTACATTCGTTTACTACCCAGCGCAGTTACAGGAAGAGTAAAACAGCAACACAGACACTTCACAGAATTCCCAGGGTTGGCAGGGACCTCTGGAGATCATCTGGTCCAGCCCCCTGCCAGAGCAGGTCCACCTACAGCAGGGGGCACAGGATGCCGTCCAGGCGGGTTGGGAATGTCTCCAGAGTCGGAGACTCCACCACCTCTCTGGGCAGCCTCTGCCAGGGCTCTGCCACCCTCACAGTGAAGAAGTTCCTCCTCATGTTCAGATGGAACTTCCTATGGCCAAGTTTGTGGCTGTTCCCTCTTGTCCTGTCACTGGGTACCACTGAAAAAAGCCTGGCCCCCTCCCCCTGGCACCCGCCCTTTAACTATTGATCAGCATTGATGAGATCCCCCTCAGTCCGCTCTTCTCCAGGCTAAAGAGACCCAACTCCCTCAGCCTTTCCTCTTAAGAAAGATGTTCCAGCCCCCTCATCATCTTCGTAGCCCTTTGCTGTCCCCTCTCCAGCAGTTCCCTGTCCTTCTTGGACTGGGGAGCCCAGCACTGGACACAGCACTCCAGCTGCCCCTCCCCAGGGCAGAGCAGAGGGGCAGGATGACCTCCCTCCACCTGCTGGCCACGCTCTGCTTGATGCACCCCAGGATGCCATTGGCCTTCTTGGCCACCAGGGCACATTGCTGGCTCATGTGCCTCCTGTTGGCCACAGGGACTCCCAGGTCCCTCTCTGCAGAGCTGCTTCCCAGCAGGTCACCCCTCACCTGTACTGGTGCATGAGGTTATTCCTCCCCAGGGGCAGGACCCTACACTTGTCTTTGTTGAACTTCACTAGGTTTCTCCCTGCGCAACTCTCCAGCCTGGCCGGGTCACACTGAACGGCAGCACAGCCTCCCAGTGCACAGCCACACCTCCCAGTTGTGTGTCACCCGCAAACTTGCTGATCGTACACACTGTCCCCTCATCCAGGTCACTGATGAACGAGAAGGTTGGCATGACCGCAGCAGGGCTCCCTCACACAGACCTAGCTCTTAGGAGGTGACACCTTCCTAACATCACCCACACGGAGGATAAAAAGCCCTCTCACATCCTGCCAGCAAACTCACTTTCACTATGGCTTTTGAGCCCTTCCAAATGTCAGAATGAACGGTCACGCTTCAGAAGAGCACAATAGCTTTCTGCAACAGACATTTAGATTAAATATTATAAGTGATTACAGGCAGAGCTGGTAGCCCTGCGAATTACAGTTGCCTGACGCTTCTGATCTTTAGACCCTGTTCCTACTCACCTATAATTTTGCCAAGCTCTAACCATCTGGACTGCAACTCCACACGCCTTTGGTCTGCCTCAGGCCAGTTTTTAATTTCAGCCAAAATGGTTTGACTGCTTCCGAGAACAAGGCAGAGGAGAAAGATTTATCTTTTCTTTTTTTCTTTTATTTTTTTTTTTGCCTACAGTAAAAAAAAAAATCCTGCTGACCTTTTCTTTAATTAGCTGAAGCATTTCCCAGACTTTGAAACAGAACTCGACTTTTGACAGAATTTTGTGAGTCTGTATAAACATGAACTTTTTCATCACAGTTTGGGGGTACAGCTGAGTTTGAGGGGTTCCCCCCTCCAATCTGCAAGAGCATACCCAGATCAAACTCACTTGTGCTTTGAGGGGAGCAGGACAGAATAAGAGTTGACTTTTTTTTGGTTGTCAACCTTGAAACCTCCCGCTTTTTTAAAAGAGAGCCCAGGTTTTGGTGCATTATTGCTCATTTTTAATAATTTAAAGGCAGGGTTGAAGTACTTGGAAGTCAGACGCGCTCCTCCAGCTCCTTGCTTTGCCAGCTCCAGAAGTGAAAATGTGCGGAGCGTACAAAGCCAGCGGGCTGCACCCAAACTCAAGACTTACATCTTGAACACATACTGCTACACTGCCGTGAATGCCGCCAGAAAACATCTTAATTAGGCTCCTTTCGAATTTTAGCTTTTCTATCTGCGGAACAGACACGCTACTACTCGATGTTGAACATCAAGAAACAGCATGAAAATGCAGTATTCACACGCAATCGAAAATTTTGAAGAACTCCGTCCTTACCTGTCATTTGAAAGCATTAAGAACCAGGCATCAAACAACGAGGAGAAAGAAAATGGCTCATTAAGAGACATTGATTTAGTGCCCTTAACACAAGGGAAGAAGCTTGTGGAAAAATACACACGAGGCCGTAATTAAAGGCCGTATTCTAACGCACAGGACAAGAAACCAAGTTGAGGTTGCAAAAATTGCCTGGTTTGTTCATAACCTTCATAAAATTTTCACCCTCAATAATGTTCTTCTGATGTAGCCTTCCAAATTCAATTTCGCTATCTAGCTGTTGGTGTGAGACAAATCTTGGAGAATCAGTGTGCATCTGAAGAGGTTACTTCCTCCCAGCTCCGTATCTTCAAGATGCATTTCAGGATCAAATATTTACTTACCAGTGAGTCTAATTATTTTTCATGCTTATGTCACAGTGAAGCACCACAAGCCAGAGAAATAAGTGGTTTTCAACCCCTCACCAGTTCAAAGACTGCCTTCGCATTTGATGTGAAGCATTTGCTTTTATTTAATGCTAGTAACGCAGTGCACTTTACAGTGCCTCTTCAAGGTAAAAAATCTATGCAACCTAGTAAAAAAAATAGCATTATACTGTCCATTAGTTCAAGAAGTAGATTCTGAACCACATCCCTTAGAAAATGAACCATTTCCCCAAATGTCAAACGCACTGCTTATTCTTCGCTGGTAGCAAAATACGACGTACAGGGTTACTAATACCATCGCCAGGCCGTTATCTAAACGAACAGCCTATGAATAAAGCAAGAAGAGGGGGGAAAAAAACCCCCAAAACCAGCATATCACCTCCAGCTTTAAAGCTGCAGCAAATTCCAACACGCAAGTCCCATCCCTCAGCAAACACCGATGAGAAGCACTGCTCTGTGTGGAAACACACATTTAATCTTCCTTCAGAAATCAAAAAGCTCATTTCCAAGGACACTGAAGGTGACGCCGGCACGAGCGCTCTTCAAGGCAGACCTTTCCCCCCCGATTTGAGACCACCCATTTCAGGCGCTTTTCCCTCATTTATCACCACGCCGTGCAACTTGCAGTAAGCGCATGACCTGCCGGACGCCGCAGTGTGCGCGTGCCCCTCCGTGCCAGCCGCCAGACGAGGGATGCCCCGTGGGCGCCGGCCCCGGTGGGGAGCTGGTCATAGGCACCCAGCACAGCTGGCCAGATGTGAACCTACAGCAGAGCAGGAGGGCGCTGGGCTGTTCACAGACCCACCAAACGCCTGCAGAGCCAGCGTTCAGCCCCCGGCACATCCCACAGTGTCACCCCAGAGGCCGGTTGTCCCCCTCCTGTTGTCCCCCCTGGTTTCCACCGAGGGTGAAGCCCCACACACACGTCCCCACACAGCCTCCTACAGGACCACAGGGAAGAGTGACCATCCCTTCCCTTCATCTCACCGAAAACCAGCTCGCCGCCGCGTGCCGGGTCAGTCTCGTGGGGACCGCTCATGTGCAGCCCCGGCAGTGTTTTTGCCACAGTGGCTGTGGTGCCCCATGTGCCAAAACCGCGCCGCGTGCACCCCGATGGCCAAATGTCATCCCCCTCCGACCAGCACATACAGCTCGGCCGCTTGTCACCTTGTCCTCCTCCACAAGAGGCTGAGCAGAAGACCACCACCACCCAGCGCTGGGCTCTTGCTGTTCCCTCAGGAGGGGACGAAAAAAAGGACGAAAAAAGATAATACATATTTTCAACATTTCTTACTGATGCACTAACGGCAGGAGCCAAGTCCTCCTTGGAGCAAACATTTCCATCATAAGAAATGCTGTGCAAGAGATTCAGCATCCTCCTGGTCATTTTTCTCTTTAGACAAGACTTTATATTTAATTTTTTTTTTTTTAAATGTCTTTTCTACACAGGAGGAGGCTGAGCTGCAGAACCACTCGCCAGCTGTGCATCCTCACCCTGCTCCTACCCAGCCGAGGGGGGCAAAGCTTTACACCACATGCGAAAAAACCCTTTTTGGGCCGTCTCAAAGGCCTCCATCTCTCTGTCGCTAAGTACATAATAATTCCCAGAGGTTTCATAAGAAGGTCAATCACAGCTGTGGAGCCGGACATGAGAGACTGAGCGCTCCCCTGACAAACGGCGGCATAAATAACAATCTTAAAAGCCTCGTCCAGAGGGAAACCGAGCCCCTAAATTAGCCGCTGATGATTTCTCCAGTACAAATGGCAGTTCTCACCCTGCCGTGATCTGGGCTGGCACGCTCAGCTGAAGGACCTGGGACGTTTTCTTCCATTTAAAGAAGTATTTGGAATTTATGAGCCAATATTTAAGAACAGTTGATAACCCACTTACATGGGAGGCTCAAGCAGACTGAAGTAATTTTCTAATTAAAAGGCAGTAAAAGCATGTGTGTCATTTCAATATAATTCCTTGGAAATTCAGTAGCAATTTGATTTTATTTTTTTTAATGAGATAGATTCAAGAGCACGCATTGATCTGATTAGCCTTCACATTCTTTCCTCTCCTTTTAGCGTAAACCAATCTCCTTACATGGATTACTCAGCCTATTTAATTTCCTTTCCCTAAAAAAAGGGACATCACTTTTCACTGCAATCATAATAGGAATTTGACCAATACAAATATGCTGCATTACTGCAATCTGTTACTCACCGATTTCCTTCAAAGAGAGTGAATTCCAGAGCTATGAGCTGTAATCCTAGAGGCAGTCTCACTGTTCTCGACTGCTTTTAAAATTGCTTCTTTATGGCACTCAATCATAGATTTTCTGACTTTAAGATGACAAATTTGGGAAGAGCTAATCAGCAACAGAATTCATTTACAATTGATCTACTCTGCTGCTTGTTTTCCCTTGTCTCAGAGGGCTGGTTTTTTTAATCTTTACTTTCTAACCAACAGGTTTATGCGATTATTTTTTTTCCTCTCAAGCACACATTCAGGTGATTTTTTTTCCAATTAAGATTTTTTTTTTTTTAAATATTAGCAGATTAAATACGCAGCGCTTCCTACATTTCGGCTGTCATAGAAGATGCATCGATTCATAGATGCATTACTTCATGGAAATGCATTTACTTTCACCCGTGAGAGTTTTCCCTCGTCTCCTGTGCAGCACCAGCTGCCAACCGCGTTGTCCAACTCTAACCCACGGACATGGGACAGATGGGCCCAATCCCACATCCCACCAAAACCACGGAGCAACCACTGATTCAGCCTAAGCACTGCTAAACCCAGCATGCAAAAGTTGTTTAGCTCAGTGTATAAATACACCTTGATGTATTTTCCTGTGCCTTTTTAGAGGAAGATTTGAGCAGGCCAAGGTGTCACCATCCTGCCAACGTCACTTCCAGGCACTACAGCAGAGGGAAGGGTGGGGAAAAAAGAAGTCACTCCATCACGGTGGTCACCAATTTGTATTTTGTAGCAGTTTTGAACTCATATAGGTTGCAAAGCAGAGCTGAAAACATTCTTGGCCATGCTGCAACCAACTGCCTAATTCATCGTGGACCAACAGGAATCAACTTTGACTCCAGCCCTCCACGCGCGCACCACCGATGGCAGCACACAGGTTGCACAGGAGCGGCCACCAGCTGAGACTTTTGGATCCAGATTAAGAGCAAAAATGTTTTCCCTCTGCGAGAAGAACCACCTGTTAGGCCTATGTATACCAGAAAACCAGAAGGGTTTAATCTTCTTATTGACTTTAAAAAAACCCCAGAGCCCACCACAAAGAAGGCAACCAAACCAGACAGTAGTTATTGCAGTGCTATTTTCAGCTGGGGAGAGCGTTGCCAGCCCTGGGCACTAGCAAGATGACGGCCCCTCCCAAACATTAGTGAGAGTTGGGGCTCCTTCCAATCGCCTGGTGGGTCCTGTCTCTGAGATGCACTTGGGTCACATTCCTCTACAGCCAACATGCAAGAGCTTTAATTTCAAAAGCTAAGCTCCTCATAGATCCACATGATCAGCCCAGAGAAGAGGAGGCTGAAGGGAAACCTCCTCGCTCTCCAAAACTACCTGAAAGAAGGGTGTAGAGAGGTGGAGGTCAGTATCGTCTCCCAAGCAACAGGCAGTAAGACAAGAGGAAACGGCCTCAAGTTGCACCAAGGGAGGTTCAGGATGGATATTACGAAAAATTTCTTCACTGAAAGGGTTGTCAAGCACTGGCAGAGGCTGCCCAGGGCGGTGGTGGAGTTGCCATCCCTGGAGGTATTGCCCAGCCAGGCAGACGTGGTGCTGAGTGACACAGGTTAGTGTTAACTTGGCAGTGCTGGGTTCATGGTTGGACTTGATGATCTTGAAGGTCTCTTCCAAGCAAAACATTTCTACGATTCTGTGACTCCCATACCCAGGGCCTCACAGCCCATACTAGTGTTTCATCCCAAGAAGTGCTTCAGCTGGCAGTACCACAGAGGGACAGCTGGAGGGGACAGCCACGGTGTCATGTTATTTTAGCCAAGCCTGCCATATGGTAAATCGTAGCTTCCAAACTCCAGGTTGCCCAACCCAGCTGTATGCAAGGGAGACAGCAGAGACTCTCCTATCACTTCAGCTCTGTTGCAAGACTTTAATCAGCAGCCAGGTTCAACGTGACCCAGCTGCTGGTCACCAGTCTGTTCCTGCCACCATGCAATGCCACACTCACCGCTTCGCTTTGCTGTGGGACCCAACCCTGCTGTGGGGAGCAGGGAGGCGCAAGGGTCTCCTGGAAGCCAAGGCAAGAGCTTTGGTCAGTCTTTGGGAAGCACCAGGCCACCCGGAGACTGCAGCCAAGCCCCCGCAAAGCCCAGGAATTCAGCCATGCCAAAACCTTACAGGTTTCCCAGCAGGTTGCGTGATCAAGTTTTCAGAAAGAGGACTGGCAGTGAGCCTCTAACAGCCTAAAAATGAGGTATTTCTTCCCCATTAGGCAAGTCTCCCACACACATATGCCCTCAGAGCTTTCTCCCTGCCAGAGCTTTTCCAGCGCTGTTGATGTCAGGCAAGTTACCTGTTGATGCAAGGAGGCTTCCCTCACCCCTCAGGTCACAGCTGGCTCGGGTGGAGGAACTGCATCATGGCCCTATCAAACCAGCTACATGGTGAAAGGTGCTGGAGAACCTTCCAGCAACCCCAGACCTCAGCACATTTGCAGAGGGAGACAGGACACAGGCACTCTCCTGCTGTGCCAAACAGTGTCCACCATGCAACAACCCAACCATCCCCCAACACTCACAAGAGCTCCTGAAAATTAGATTTAAGAGGAAGATGAGATGTTTTAAACACAGATCTGTTCATTACATTTGTAAAGAAAGACTATATAGGCACTCATCCTTGTTGTCTGAACCTGTAAAGCTCCCGAGGTCCTTGAAAGACAAGCAGATCCCTTGGCACACTCTGCTTGGTAGAGCAGAGAGAGGACCACCGCAGGCACACCACCGCTCTGAGGTGCGTCAAGTATCCACCAACAACCCATGAAGCCACAGAAGATCCAAGAAGCTGCCAAAACAAAACCTACCTCAAAAAAACAACGTCCAGGCAGCAAGCAATGAGGTCACCCAGAGCAACGTCCTCTTACAATTTTAGAGCATTTTGAGGATAAAGCCCAAAGCTCAAGAACTGGATTGTGGGTGCCTCCAGCGTGTCCAAAAGTTACGCGGGCTTCCATGTCCCAGAGAATCGAAGGGGCACTGCCAGCCCTACACGCTCGTGTGGAGAGATGTCATCTGCCCTCACTACTGGGGCGGTGTTGTTCACGGATTAATGTACTTTCACAGTAAAATGAAAGATTATAAATTGCTAAAATTGATTTCACATCAGTGGTGAAGTCAGAGTGAGTAACACACCTGAGGTGACCCAGTCTGCTCGAGGGAACGTGAAACTGCCGCGTATTGACAGTTTAATTGGCTCCGCAAGAGTTCATTTCCCTCAGATGAAATGCGCCATTGGCCATTTTATCGCTGTATCTTATTGCCACTTTAAAAGTAAAGTAGATGACAATCGAGCGAGATGTTTGCTTTACGGAGACAGTCCCTGCCTTCAGGGCTGGGTGCTGGCTTCTTCCCCCTCTCCTCCCCAGCAAACTCGCCTGCATTTTAAGCACTTTGCACAGGGAGAACGCCCCTGGTTATCCTTCCAGGCCAAGAGATGGAAGATGCCACCATGCCCATTTCTGTACTGGAATTACAAAGGAAAAAAAAAAAAACCAAAACAAAAAAAAAAATCTAACAGCACCAAGCAGTTCTGTAAATACCACATTCAAGGGTAACATGACATTTATATCATCCTACTGCAAGCTAGGAAATATGTAATTTGACTGCTTTATAGCATTAAGAGGCATTTTAAGAATGTTAGTACTTGAACTATCAAAGGATGATAACTTGCAGCTCAAAAGGTAATTACAGAAAACAGCCCACTTGTAGGAGTGGAAGACTCAAAGGAGCGCAGGAGCCCTCGCTCCCCAGTTCTCTCACAATTCACATTCCCACAGGGAACGCGGGCAGAGGCTGGGGTTTTGGCAACAGGGGTTCAGAACAGAGCAGACCAAGACAGCATGGCCACGCTGCGCGACGCGGGGACGCAGAGGTGGAGGAGCTGCAGGAGACACCACAGGCATCTCAGCGAGGCCACCATGCTCCTCCAGAGACCCAGCCCTGACACCGCTCCAGCCAAAAAGTCCACGTCTCTGGTGGAGGCAGAGCACCATGGACATGAGAGGAGCAGCTCCTGGTGCCCGTGGGCAATGCCTCCCTGCGCCCCTCGGGAACAGGGCAGCACCATCCCCTTTCACAGCAAGAAAGCAGCTGGCAGGGGACAGTACCCTAGCAGCAGAGGAAAGGTCCATGAGTTTCCAGGAATTCCTCCACACACTCCGAATTAGGGACCATTAAGCCCAGGCACCAAGCGCAATGTTTAAAAACCGCTGAAGCAGCATGTAGGCAGTTACGAAAAGCCCCTTATTAACCTCCAAGCCTCATTTCACCGATGAGGGGAAGGGCGTCAGCAGTATTTAATTGCAGGGACAAAATAAAGGCAAGCAGGACACAGGGAACGGATCTCTCAGCCACATGCAGCTCCCCGTGGCTGCGCCCTTCAAGCCCCAAAGACCCCAAAAGCACAGGGGACATCTCCCACCACACACACTTCTCTCCTCCACAGACGTGCCAGGGAGTCGCTGCGACCCCTCTGCCAAGGGCACAACGTAGCCTCTTCCCGCAGCAGCCAGTCTACAGATTCCCAACCCAGGGACCGCCTCCACATGGGAACGCAGATGGGAGCATGCGAGGCTTTCCGTGTGGATGCATGCTGCAGAGCTTGGGATGGGGACGGCAGGGAAACAGCAGCAAAAGCCAACAAGCTCCCTCCTGCAAGGAGGCACCCACAGCGACACACCGAGTTCCACATCAGCTGCGAGCGAGGGCTGTGCGAAGCTGTCCAAGATGCACCAGAATTTTGGAAGATCACGGGAAATGTGGCCACTCTGAAGCAGGGGGACCAGGAGGTTTGGCAGGGACCTCTGGAGAGCATCCAGTCCAACCCCCCTGCCAGAGCAGGGTCACCTACAGCAGGTTGCACAGGATGGTGTCCAGGCAGGTTGGGAATGTCTCCAGAGTCAGAGACTCCACCACCTCTCTGCGCAGGCAGCCTGTTCCCACCCTCAAAGTAAAGAAGTTTTTCCTCATGTTCAGATGGAATACTTAAAGGGAGGGTGCTGGGACGAGTGGGCCAGTCTTTTTTCAGTGGTGCCCAGTGACAGGACAAGAGGGAACGGGCACAAACTTGACCATAGGAAGTTCCATCTCAACATGAGGAGGAACTTCTTTCCTTGGAGGGTGGCAGAGCACTGGCACAGGCTGCCCCGAGAGGTGGTGGAGTCTCCAACTCAGGAGACATTCCCAACCCGCCTGGACGCCATCCTGTGCCACCCGCTCTGGGTGACCCTGCTCTGGCAGGGGGTTGGACCGGATGATCTCCAGAGGTCCCTTCCAACCCTTAACTTTCCGCGATACTGCAATTTCCCATGTTCCAGTTTGTGCCTGTTGCCCCTTGTCCTGTCACCGGGCACCACTGAAAAGTCTGGCCCCATCCTCCTACCACCTGCCCTTTGGATATTGCTGAGCATCGATGAGATCCCCCCTCAGGCTTCTCTTCTCCCGGTGGAACAGCCCGAGGTCTCTCAGCCTTTCCTCATGAGGGAAAAATGCACCCAGGCAAGAGGGATCCCCCCCCCGTCTCGGGCTCAGTGCCACGAGGAACATGGAAAGGCACCTCCGGGGAGCAGCCCCCAGCCAGCACTCCCAGAGCCTGGCGAGCTGCCTGCCGGCGCCGTGCTGGCATCGGAACACCAGGCAGCGAGAGGAAGAAACAAAAGCAAAACTTAAACATCTTTCAAGCTCTCCCTTCCCGGCAGCGCGCGCTGTCACGCAATACTTCCAAAACCGTGGTTTATGCGGCTCAGGAGGGCAGTTTCATGCCCTAACTCCTGCATGATGGATTTTACAATTTGTTAGAGAAACTCATCAATCCTCAGCAGTCATTCTTAATGCCCAGAGCCTCCACAAACTCCCGTATTTTGCTGATCCCCCAATTTCAAATCATTTGAAACTGCTGCTACTATTGCAGCTCTGCTCCTAAAGCTAAGCATTATAGCACACTCCAGACTTCCAGCTTCGTACACTAGTGTAATAAACAGATTAACTGTGATTTATGAACAATAAGTTCTGGTTATTTGAAAGGAAACATTACCTCCCTAGACCAATTCTGACAACCAGAGATCTCTCATTATGCAGACAGCTCTTTCCCCCTACCTGTAATCATCGCTTTAGAATATTGTTATCAACCTGGGAAACGTAGCGCCGTAGTTCTCCACTACAAACTTTCACATCCAAAGCATCTGGCAGGAAGCACTGCCAAAGGCAGAATACTGGCCTGAACTGACCCAGCGGGACAGTTCCTATTTTAAATACACATTAATAAAGAAAAATATTTAAAAAAAAAAAAAACAACAAAACAAGAAGCTCTCAGAGCGGAGCTGCTGCTGTGGAGATAGGCGCGTCAGAGGAGGATGCAGTGAGACTTTTAGTTAGCAGAGGACTAATTAAGATGACAGATTTATTTGTGGGGCTTATTCACTTGTAAAGTCTGATTAGAGTTTTCATTTTTTTGGAAGAGAATATGAATTCATTCGTTGAGTCCATTCTAAAGGGTCAGCTTAATATTTCACAGGGCCACCAGCAAGACTTCACGTCTTCACGTGCACCTGCAGCCCTTCAGCGACTGCCCTGCTTGCACCACACTTGACTCCTGCTAAGAATATTCTGTTTACCCTTATTCAGTTGACCATAATTACTTTTCTCCCACAAAGAAGAGCTGTGCCAGAAGCCTGGCCGACGATCTGAGCCTGCCCACTGGTCAGACATCTGAACCCACCACAACTGGGGCAACACCTCCCCTCCGCAGGGTCCAGCTCCAAGACCTCGCGGCTCTCAGCACCTCTCACCTCTACTGCTTTACACATTCCAAAGTAATTACTAACTTTTCAAGCTAGAGACATCTCCCACTTGCTCCGTATTGCTTCCTCCTTCCTTCTCCACGACAGCGGTGTGCAGCACGGCCAAAGCCAGAGTCCCTCAGAAAGCACGGTGCCAAACCCCATCCACCAAGGCTCTTCCTCCTGCCGGCACCTGGAAGCGTGTCCTGCACCACCAGACTTAATTGGCATAAAGAGGCTGGAGCATTAAACCACGCCAAACGATAACACATGAGGTCTGCTGGGCAGCGCAGGGTATCAGTGGACCCTTCTCGGCAGTTAACGCGCAATAGCTCCCACCACGCAGCCCATCCCTTCTCACCTAATTGACGCATCTTGGATTTACCCGTGCAAGGCATAATTACCAAAGATAAAAGTTTTTATATACTTAAACCTCTTTAATAGAAGAAAAGGCATCTCAGCTCCCTCACCTTGACTCTAAAGTAGTAACAGCAGCTCGTGAAAAATGAAAAGCCTTGAAGGATTCGGAATAAGAAACTTGGAGAGACAATCACCCATCTTTTATCTTCCAGACTTCAAGCAGAATCAAGTTCTTCAAAGAAAACCCAATAAAGCCCAGACATTTTCATCATAACAAAATAAATAATTCAGTCATACTTTAGAGGACTCCGACATTAGGATCGGCTATTTGATATATTTGTGGCTCAGGTGCCTCTAAACTGATTAAAGATAACCTGATAGGAGCTTGCAATGTCAAAACCGCATTCATTCCTGACAGATACGAATGGATAGCGTAAATAACGATAAATAACCAAAATGGCTGCATTTATGCCTAATGGAGGATTTAAAGCCTTCAGAGCCACCCGGTAGGACTGAGAGTTACAGCTCTGCCTTTATCCCAGCGCAGCACACAAGGGGAGACGGATCAATGTTCTCCCCACGCCGCCTGCTCTGCCAGAGCCACCCAGGGCTTGGCTCCGGAGGGGAGAAGAACCATGAGTCTCCCACAAATAAGAGAATACCATATGCGTATAGGCAGGTTTAGCTGCGTTGATTTATCACTGTCTTCCTAGAAACTACTCAGAAACACACATCCCGAAAATCTGCGTAACCCCTGCAAGCTCCCCTTAGGAACCCAACAAGACCTTTTGTCTTCCAGCTGCCGTCTGCAGAAGCTTACGTGCCGTCGCCTTTCAGAGGGGACACACCAGGTCTCAATTTAAGTCTACAGGCTCTCACCAAGGGGTATTCAACCGCAGCATCCCAGCCAATTTTCCAGTCCAGGTAATCACTGGGAAGGCAGGAGCACATCCCCTGCGCTTCCAGCCAAGTCCCAGCAGCTCTGCAGCCCCACAGGAGCTACTCAGGGAGCAGGTGGAAGTGAGCCCTGCACCCAGGTGGACACATTCAGGGTTAGAAATGGCCCCACAGTGCAGCTCCAGATTTAGGCCACCGCTACCCTGCTGGCTCCAACAGCGTCACCATCCCTGCCGGGAGATCGCAGCACGGGCACCGACGTGCTCCAACAGCCGCGCCACGCGGGGAGAGCCGCCCCAGCATTCCACTAGCATCAACAGCAGAGGCTGCAGAAGGGCAGCGCAGGATCCTGCTGAGAGCTTATTTGAGCAATAACTTATAAAAAAACAGGAGAAACTTACTGCAGGAGCAGCCCGTAGTAGTCCGCTCCCCCGTTCCTATCCTCCACGCCTGCTGGAGGAGGGAAATTGCCAGCAAGTCCTGAGCAAAGCAACGGGTGCAGATGTTCCTCTTCCCTTAGAGGGTCCTTCTCTGCGTTGCAGTCTTCCACTTTTTTTTTTAAAAAAAAAAAAAGTACCTTTTCCCTTGGACGGAGAACTAGGAGGAGCACACCACGAAAGCCGCGTCCGAGGGGCTGCTAAAGCTCTAATTTTCCATTAGCCACAGCGCAACATTGCCAATACGCAGGACAAGAAATTAAGTGATGCCTCAAAAACAAGCTTAGGGAAGCAGGAGACAACCAACCTGGTTCCAGGTTCCAACCTCCAACCTTGGAGGTTCCAAGCAGGAACCCAACCCCAGGGAACAGAGCTTTTTAGTGGGCGAGAAGGAGGAAAAAAAAAAAACACCCAAAACACACAATACAAAAAAAAAACCCCAAGAACAACCCTGATATTTTCCTGTTTGAGTTTATCTATCACAACGCTGAGATATTCAGATTCAATGTCATATTTTGGAAATCAGTAGGGTTTGTTGAGGGCTTTTTCTGGTGTTTTAATAGGTGGTGGCAGAGCCAGAACCACCCCACACACACCAAAAAACCAAGATCTAAGCCCAGGAGAAAGAGAGGGAAGAAAACAAACTGGAGGCATGGCTCTCACTGCCTGCCACAGCGGGTTACTTAGCTTGGATGACAACCCCGGAGCAACACTAAACATTATTTGCAAAAAGACACATCAGAAAGTTTTCCAGCACACAACGGAGCTGCCATCAGCTGAGAGCCTGAACCAGGAGGTTGTGCACACACAGGTGGACACCAGCACGGATACTCCGCAGGAAAGCTGAAAAAAAGCCCACCAACCTGCCCCCAAAGAAATTCCCGAGCAAGATTTAACTGCAGTCAAGGCAGCTACGATCCATTCTAACACTGTCAAACACAGCAAGTTTCCAAAGGATTAAATCACTACTTAAATCATCTTCATAATTTTAAAAAACGCCTGTGAGGTAAGACCAGGAGCTAATTGTACCATTAAATTTAGTGAAGGAAGGATTTTTTTTGTTGTTGTTGGGATTTTTCCTTCTTAACTGCAATAAAGAAAAAGCCCAGGGGTCTAAAACTAATAATCTCATAAACTTTGCTAAGTGAACAGTGTAACAGATAGGCCTGGATGAGATTTTCTGTAAATGCCAGACAATTTCCCTTGATCTTTATCAGCAGAGATGCTGCTCTAGCTTCAGCAGGAAGAAATTAAATTTGGTGCAAAATAATAACATCTGGGTGAGATTTTGTTTGTCAGAATAGCGGTCCCTTTAGATGCCAGGCTAAAAAAATATTAAAATTAACGCTGAAGGATTTCACATTTGTGTTTTTAATAGGAGCGGTTAGGCTATGTTTCTGTACCAATATATTATCCCTGCTCCAGAGAGTGGTGCAATTACCCATCCTCTGGGCAGGATTCCCCAGCAGATGCCGATATCCAACCCACGCGGAGAGAGCTTTGTCCTCTGCCAGAGCGCACCCGCGAGAGCTGGCATCGCTCCGAGCCATCCCATTCCTACGGTCCCAACTCCTGAAACCACAGGGCATGTCCCCAGCTTTTGCAGCAGAGCCACCAGGCAGAAGCAGGACCTGCCGGAGATGCTCGGGGACCACGGGGGCTTCGACGCCTGTCACCTGTGCCTCTGCCCGGATGGCTCCAGCATCCCCTCGGCGCTCCAGCATCCCCAGGAGCACCCTGCGACTGGCACCCTTCGCTCCCCGGCCGTGCCAGGGCAGCAGCAGGTTTTCTGCAGCCTGCGCTTGGAGCACAGCAGCACCCTGGTGGGTATCGATTTGAGACGCTACACCGCAGTGCCAGCTCCCTTCGTGACATCTCCAGACAGAAGCCTGTCCCCCATCCCAAGCAGTACCAAGAAATGAGAACTCAGAGCGCCATGCATTGGGTTCAAGCACAATTCCCACAGCTGGAACAGCCTCTGGCACGGCAGCCATCAAAACAGCCTTAAACAAGCAGCAATCAAAAGATCCACCTGTTAAAAAAAGTTTTCTTCTACAAGCTTTGAGACTAAATTTAAAGATAACAAAAGTACACGATTTTCAAAATCTAATGAATTTTCCGAGTTCAAAACGCTTTATATGAGGTAATGAAAGCAAGCTCCTCCACGGCTCCAGCTAGGAATTCCTCGTCTTGCTTAGAGACATCATTTAGTGGCAGACCTGGTAGAGTAGAGGCAATGGTTGGACTAGATGATTTTAAAGGTCTTTTCCAACCTAAATGATTCTATGACTCTGCAAAGGGATTGCAAAAGATCTTTAAAATTAGTCATAATCTTTTCTTATAAGCAGAAGCGGTCAGGAATTCTTCAGTTGAATGCTTTTCTTCCCCACCAGCAAGAAGAACGGCAATTCAGCGTACCAAGGCTTTTCAGAGTAACGTCAGCTCCAAAAGCCCTGCACAGGGAAAGGCTCCTCATAGCCAGGATAAAAATAATTTTATTTTAAAAAATGAAAAAGGGTTTAAAAATAAAAAGGTTTAAAAAAAAAAATAGGGGGGCAGGGGGAGGAAATCAGAGCAAACCTCTCTAGAAAAGGCAGAAAGTTGATAGCTAGAGCACCCAACTGGTATGCTATGCACAACCTGTAGTAACATAACACTTGGTGTTGGTCCTAGACACAATAAAAACACTCACATTACAATGTTTTTGACAAATGGTAGGGGAGGAGGCAGGCACTTTGTATTCCGGCCAGGTTATTCACCCTTTCTGAAGCTAGTCCACATTTCCAACGCCTAGGAAACCAGTCTCTCATTGGTTTTACTCCATTCAGTTTAGCAGAATTGCAACTTAATGGTCACTGCATTAAGACGTATTGAGAAAAAAAATATAAATATGCTGTTACTGCCTCAGCAATTTATATGATCGTACAATGAGGAAAAACAACCCATTAAACCTCACTCAATCAGTTGTGGAAGGGAACAGAGCTTTGCCATGATCTCACAGGCTTCAGCAGGCTTTGGGTCTTGCTGCTTGTGAGGCATGAACAAAAATAAATCAATTATTCTGCAAAAATACCAGCACGAGGGAGAAAACCTGCTTGACTGCTCATGCTTGCTTTTTTAAATATAGGCAAAAACCTCCATTAATACAGAATGATGGAACCTCAACATGAGAGCACTCAACAAACGAGAAAACATTTCGCCACGCTAACTACAGATGGAATAAGTTCTGCTTGTGCCAAAGCTCTAAGAAAAAAAAATAAATTATTGCAGATTTGACACGAACTGGTGTGTATCCACAGCAGAAAACATTTCTCAAGGGCCAGTTTTGCTAAAAAGACCATATATCACCTTACCCTTAGAACAAGAAGCAAGCTGCCAGCCTGCAGGGTTGGGGACTGCCAGCCCGGAGCAGGGGGAACAAGGCAGCCTCGACCCACCTTCACACAGAATAACCAGCTTCCTTCTCCGGCAGATAACAACAGCCACCACGCACGTCTGTGACAGACATGTTACACGGGGTTCGTCAGCAGATCACGTTGCTGCACCGCGGGTTTGGGACTGGCAGAACCACGCACGACGCTACTCGCGTGATATTCTAATTCTTGGAAAAGCAAGGGTTTCCTTTATTTTTAAATTTGCACATGAAGAGGTTTAGTCTTTAAATTTACATTTGCTGTTTCAGCTACAGGAACATTTAGGACAAGCCCTGTAGAGCAGCCATATACCAAAGCAGGTGTATTATTTACCATAAATAAGCATATATACAAATATATGGGGGGAAAAAAAGGTCAACAGAAAGCTTCCGGCCACCTGCATGCCTGATTGCCAGGTGCCGAGGAAGAGGAGCAGAGGCACCTCCTCCTCCCACTGCGTGCCCAGACCACCCCCAGCGCTTGCCTTGGAAGACAGCGGCGTTCTGGATGACAAGGAACTTCAGCTCCATGCTGGCAGACTGCAGGACCTGCTCCAGGTTCAGGCGGGCTGTTGCCTGGTACTTCTCCTCCATCTTCCTGGAGCAGCATGTGGAGCCCTTCGGGATACATACTTGCAGATCTGACCCTGGAGAGAGAGACACAAAGGGCAGAAAATTCGCATTAGGAGGTGGAATTGCCGGAGAGGAAACCAACTCCATACAGAATCCCAGAATCCCCAGGGTTGGCAGGGACCTCTGGAGATCATCTGGTCCAACCCCCCTGCCAGAGCAGGTCCACCTACAGCAGGGGGCACAGGATGGCGTCCAGGCAGGTTGGGAATGTCTCCAGAGTTGGAGACTCCACCACCTCTCTGGGCAGCCTGTGCCAGGGCTCTGCCACCCTCCATGGAAAGAAGTTCCTCCTCATGTTGAGATGGAACTTCCTATGGTCAAGTTTGGTGTTGTTGCAATTACTGTTTGGGTAAATTAATGACGTTTATGGAATTTGCCCTGAGCGAGCAGCTCAACGGAAGAAGAAGACCGATAAGGCAGAGGCAGGATTGCGGAGCAATCGCCCCCGAGAGCCGGCCATGCACACCTGCCGGCACGCCTGCCGGCACGCTGCTGCCTTCAGCTCCCACACGCTCCATCCACGGATGTGCCAGTGCCGAGCAGAGTGATGCTGAGCATCACCCCGCTGTCTCCTGCGCACCCATCGCCACGTCAGGAAGGAGCTGCAGGCAGCCAGAAGAGCTGGAGCAGGAAATGGCAAGAAAAGCCAGGGTTTGAAGCTGATTTGCAAAGAATTTGTAGTTCAGCACGCAGGTTATGCTTGTAATTTGCACAAAGACTTAAAACTGCAATCTCCATCCTTTTGCATCCACAGCAATAACAGCAGCAACAGGAGGGCACAACAATAATGAATTTTTTATAATTTTTTTTTAGCGCAGACTTCTAAGTTGTACACATCTCCCGAGTCCTCCCACCGATTTCACCATCCCATCCTTCCTCCATTGCCAGCGGGCAGAGCCTGAGGTCCATCGTGTCACTTATGCGGAGGGACAGGTCCACACTGGACGTGGCAAAAGCCACGCGCCTTTTCAGCAGCAGCCGGGCCACTGCACGGCCACCAGACCGCTGCAAGAGTCAGGGGACAAAGGCAAGAGGAGCATCGCTTGCGCTGGCATCTCAGGCTGCAACTCCAAGCACTGGTCAGTGATGCTAAACTTGTTTTTTTGGAGTTTTTTTTGTTTGTTTGGGTGGGGTTTTTTTTTTTATTTCCACATTCCCCAAGCTCTTACTCCTGGAGATGGTAAGCAATTTTAGAAAAAGTGTTGTCAGTTAAAAAGCGATAAATAAAATCTGGGAGGGGGGAAACCATCTTTTGGGCTCAGGCAACAGGAGAAGATGGAACAGAAGAGCTGGAAGTGGCAGCAACATGACAGACTCATTCCCAAACCATCACGGAGAAAGCAACAGCTCCGTTAAACACAGCCATCCGGGGCCAGACAGCAGCAAGAACCTTCCATTTCAGTGTCTGCCACCCAAACTGCAGCCTTCCCGAGCAGGAGCAGCTCCCCGTCAGCCCCAGCGCTGCCAGAACCAGGACTGGGAAGCAGTCCCCATGCCAGCGACCAACAGCCCGGAATGCGTGGAAGGCTCTCTCAACCCTTGTTCTTCCCGTTTGCTACCGGGCTTTTTCCCCCCTGCCTCAATAAAAGCAAGTTTCGAAACTTAAATCATTACTCTGGAAGGATTACGCATCCCTCCAGGTTCCACTCTCCTTCTTAACAGTCTTCTACCACATCCACACTCACTAATTACTAGAAAGTGTCAAAAGTCACTTTTCTAAGTGTACTCTAGCAGAACAGGATTAATATTAATGTCAGTTCAATCATGTACCTCCCAAAGAAGAGCCGTGCACACTGTCAAGGGAAAAATCAGCAGTCAGGGCTTGGGAAACCCTCCTCCCTCCAGCCCCATCCCTCACCCTGGCACAGCCTGGGGAAAACAACATGAAAGCATGCACCAGTACAGGTTCAGGGCTGACCTGCTGGGAAGCAGCTCTGCAGAGAGGGACCTGGGAGTCCTGGTGGCCAACAGGATGCCCATGAGCCAGCAATGTGCCCTGGTGGCCAAGAAGGCCAATGGCATCCTGGGGGGCATCAGGAGGAGCGTGGCCAGCAGGTGGAGGGAGGTCATCCTGCCCCTCTGCTCTGCCCTGGGGAGGGGCAGCTGGAGTGCTGGGTCCAGTGCTGGGCTCCCCAGTTCAAGAAGGACAGGGAACTGCTGGAGAGGGGACAGCAGAGGGCTACGAAGATGATGAGGGGGCTGGAACATCTTTCTTATGAGGAAAGGCTGAGGGAGTTGGGTGTTTTTAGCCTGGAGAAAGCAGACTGAGGGGGATCTCACCAATGTTTACCAACACCTAAAGGGAGGGGGCCAGGCTTTTTTCAGTGGTGCCCAGTGACAGGACAAGAGGGAACGGGCACAAACCTGACCATGGGAAGTTCCATCTGAAAATGAGGAAGAACTTCTTCACTGTGAGGGTGGCAGAGCCCTGGCACAGGCTGCCCAGAGAGGTGGTGGAGTCTCCAACTCTGGAGACATTCCCAACCCGCCTGGACACCATCCTGTGCAACCTGCTGTAGGTGGACCTGCTCTGGCAAGGGGGTTGGACAGGATGCTCTCCAGAGGTCCCTGCCAACCCTGGGGCCTCTGTGAAACGCTTCATCTGCAACAGGCATTTCACATGTGGAGCGGAGCTTTAAGCAACCCAAGTCCTGCTGTTGCTGCAAAACAAGGCACAGCAAAGGGGGAGGAGGCGGCACAGCCCAAGGCTGAACCTACACCACCACCCCAGCTCCATCCCTGGCTGCTGCCTCCGTTTCCCCTGTTACAGAACACGGTACACAGTGCAAATGCCTCCACTGAGCCCTCCAACAAAGAGCCAGTACCACTGACATCTGAAGATCAAGACTCAGCACTTTGTGAGCTGACGCACTCCAGAGGAGCACAGCGACGGGCATTTCATGCATCAAAAAAAATAACAGTGACCATAAAGCTACATAACAGCGAGACGCTGCATTAATGAGAGAAGTTATAGAGGTTTTTTTACATCAAATCCAAGTCAGTTTACACCACAGAAGACCTAGTATGGTTCCTTTAACACTACAATACATAGATTTCTTGTTAATACAAAGCTTATTTCTGCCTACATTTATTATATTAGGACACATTTCAAATTTTTTTTTTTAAAAAAAAAAAGCCTTCCACGATTAATGGAAACACCAATATAGAAAATCTGAGAGTTGGCAATTAAGAGATCTTTGCAAGTTAAAGCTGAGGATAGGAAGCAGCAAGGTCATCTACTCACCTCCCATCCTTTTTAGCAATTAAGCCAAATTCTCCCCTTAAATGGATTTTTATTTTTGTGAAGTAAGTAAAAAGACAGCCCCGTACTGTAGCGAAGCGATCACAGAGGAGGAGGAGAAAAAAGCCTGGGAATTAACTCTGACAGCTTAAAATGTTTTACAGAGATAGCCAACTAACTCCGGCGACCAGGAACGTCACGGTAAATGCAACAGGTCAATACAGGCAGAACCTGGCTCTTATCAGCCCCCGGGGGACAAGGTCCTTCCTGGGGCAGAGGGGTGCGACAGAGGGCCAGGGAACAGGGGCCTGACGCCCATCTGCCAGCTATTTTCTCTATATGGCTTTCCCAGATGGTGAGAAGACCTGACCACTCCCATCTCCGATTCCCAACAGTACGGAAAAAGAGCTTTTTGATGCTCAGGACCCCAATCCCCCAGGAGCCACTGCCCCACTCCGCTGACACCAGCGGCCACCAGTGAAACAGGGACAGGGCTTGTGGACCTGTGAGAATCTCCGGGGGTTTATTCCCGGTGCCGGGGGGACCCTCTGCCACGCTCCCACGGCAGCGCCACCCAAGATCCCGCGCCCCACACGCCCGGAGCTGTGCCAACCATGCACCTGAAGCACGGTGGATGGAGGGACACGGACACCTGGAAACACACCACAAACCCACAGATCAGACTCCGGCAGGAATTACACGGCCTCACGGTTTTTTGGCTCCGTAAACACAATGGAAAAGGTCCCGTGAGTCACCAAATCCCACCTCCCTCCGCCTCACAATCCACCCCCTCTAAGCATTTTATCCAACACAAACACCTCCGACCTGCAAGATGGCAAAGCCCATTCCCCTGCCCAGTGGCTCCTACTGGTTTTAGGCTGTTTTTATCTCCCAACCTACACACATCCCCCCTTTTCTTAAAGTTTCCAGCCATTAAGCCACCTAACGCCAGTCCCAGCCCGTGCAAAAAACCTCCTCCTTCGGCTGTAAATCATTAGAAATTCTTTTTTGGGAAGCAAGCGCCCCACGAATTACTCCAACAGCATTTGGATGCTCACATCCACATCTTTGCAAGATTAGTGATACTGCAACATCAAGTTATTATCACTATTAGTGATAGCGCAACGCCAAGCACGGGAGCCTGATCCTCCGACACCCAGCTCCCATGGGGAAGAAGGAGCAGGATGCGGCCCCTTCCACCGGCATGCGGATACCGGCCCCCTCGGAGCGCTGTGCCATTTATGCCATCTTGGGGAGCAGCAGTGTAAATGCTCCAGTAATTCCGCATACGCTCCTGGCTGACAGAACCGATCCCTCCGGCTGCAGCGGTTGCAGCAGCACCCTGCCTCTTCCCTCTCCTTCTGACATGGGGAATCTTTCCCGAAGACCAGGGAGCAGCGAATTTAAAGCGTTAAATTTGATTTTGATGTAGAATTAGTCCCACTGGTAGGCGGGCAGTGCAGCAGAAGTGAAAATTTCAGCGGATTAAATGTCAAAAAAAAAAACCAACAACCAAACACAACAGCCCTGGAGATCATCTGCAGACAGTTGCAGGCTCCTCTGTGGGGCTGGAGGACTGTATTTTGGATTTTAAGCATCCCGGGATAGCTCCAACCCTGTCATCAGATACAGGCAGAGGAGCCGTGCTGCCCGCTGGGGCACGCAAGCCTGCCCACCCAGACCCAACGGGCAGCTTAAATCGGATTAACGTTCCCCCCAAATTTACCCCAGGCATTGCCAAAAATAAGAACCCGGCTTAACGCTGCCCAGCCACAGCCCCCCTGGCACGGGACGGGGGGGCTCTGTCACCCCAGGCAGCGGCACCCTTCCCCTCTTGCAGTCTTAGAAACCTCAGAGGGCTTCGTCCCACCCAGCCGAGCTCACCGGCTCCTTAACATTACACATAACCAAGCTGCTGCTTTGTGTTCATTTTCTTCCTCCAATTGTTTCGCAGTCAGCGTCAGGCTTCAAACAGATAAAAGCAGCAATTCAGCCTTTAAATGTAAGTAGATCTTTTCTTTCCCCCCCAGCTATTTCAATACTTTAGTTTATTATTATTATTAAAAACCTTCTTCTAAATTACGAGACTGCATCTGCCACTGGCTTTTAATGCACAGCATTTGGGGGGGGGGGAAAGGAAATGCCACTGTTCAAAAGCCAGGTTAAGTCCTGATCTTTTTAAAACCCAATCAAAGAGATATAAGTTATAAACCAACCTCGTTTAATAGGTGACTACAGTTGGAACAGTGTGGGTACTACGCAGGACATTTATTACTGCTTAATTAGCCTTTATTTTCTGTTCCATCTTGCATTTCACAAGGCCAGCTGACTCCGGATTCCTCCCCAAGCCTTCCCATGTTGGCCAGAGGATTGTCGCACAAATATAATGCTCTATAGCTTTTAAAAGGAGAAGTTGTAGAGAAATAGAGAGGTTTTACAAAGGAAGAGTTTCCTCCTAACAAATATACAAGTGTATCGACGATACTGTCATCAAAAATACGGAGCTAATTTGTGGGCACCCACTCACCATACACATTCTGACAGTCACACGCGTGCACCCTACAGCCATCCCAAAGACTGGGAAGAACACTGTTCAGGATGTTGTTAAAACTGACCCCCGGGGGGGGGGGGGGGAGGGGGGTGGAATAAAATTAATGATCTCACTATAAAAGCACTGCCTGGGGAGGTTACTAAATTTTAGGGTTCTGCTCTTGCTCTCTTAACTATCAAGAGAGCAACTTGCAGGCCTGAAATAATTAAGAACAGAAAACTCAATTATCTAGTAAACTAAGATGTTAAACCACCACGCTAAGCTAAATGGAAAGGCTGTACAGGGAGGAGTATCATTAGTCCCACTCAGGAAAAACGGAATTAAAGAGCAGGAGTACAAAGGGAGCCAGCTCGCGAGAAAAGGTGCACCGAGTCCAGTGGGAAGAGCTGGGATTTTCAGTTTTGGAATGGTAGGTTGGCACCCACCAGCTGCCAAAAAAGAAGGAAAGAAAGGAGCGAAGAAAGCTCGACACGCTCAAGCAGCCAGTCGTAATGCTTCCCACCTCAACTCCAAACGCAAAAGGCTCATCTCCCCTGGTTTCTTAGGGTAAATCCATATTCACTTCCATCAACGAGAGTGAACAAAAAGCTGGAAATGACATTCCGCTGGGGGAGGAGGAAGACAGACCCACCAGCAGATATTTCTGCCAAGAAAAATATTCCATATGACCAGGGGCAGAGAGATCCATCCCCTGTCCCTGTTTCAGCACGGCAACGATTTGCCCCTTCCCCTCTACCCACACGCACCAGCCCAATTATCCCAAGTGTCACCATCAACACAAAGCAATCTGAACAGCAAAAGGCAGAGTAAAACAGACC
>VZSF01006714.1:0-32377 GCA_013398295.1 Chionis minor | reverse complement strand
ACACCGAAAGCCAGCAAAAAACAGCGGGGGGGGGGGGGGGGGGAATTAAATTCAAGTTACTGTTTTTACATGAGAAATTATGCAGGGAAAAAGACAAAAGGAAGGAGAAAACCGATACAGGCAGCATAAGAAAAGGAAAATTTAGTTATCGATGAATGGGAGCGGCGGAGGAATTTACCCCGGCACAGAACGGTAGGATGGCTCATGAGCTGGCATCAAGTCTCAACCTCAGCAAAGCCTCTCCCATCACCTGCCTTCACTCCTCTCCAGTGGGAAGCATGGATTACCTCCCCCCACCCCTCCAAACCGCCAGCCCCAGCTGAGAGCAGTTTGGTGGTGCAGCTCCCCACCTCCCACCATGCCAGAACACCCTCCAGAGCTGCAAAAACCTGGTCCCCAGGCTGCAGGACCGGAGGAGACCGAGTTTCTGCTCGCTGCCCGACGCATGCCTTCAGCTGGAATTACTCCCAGAACATTAATACCGCTCATGAAACAGCAAGACACTTCCCTCACATTTATCAGAATTGCCTTTTTTTTTTTAATTGAAAGTATGGCTGGGCTTCTCCGCAGAGAGCGCTGTGCCGATGTCCCCCAAGCCCACGCGCCAGTGATCCAGCAAAACAGAGCCGTGGGACATTTCTCCTGCCTGCCTTGCAACTCAGCAGCTTTTCCTCCACTTATGCCTTCAGCCACAACTGCTCCTAACGCAAAACGTGGCTTCCAGAAGTCATTGTTCTCCCTTTGTGCCAAAGAAACCCCACATTTTAAGTTGTTTAAACCTCCAGCTTCTCCAGGGTGATGTGATCTATAGGAAAAGGATCTCCGAATTGATTCCGCGGTGACTCGTGGTGGGGAACTCCAAAACTTTTTTTTTTTTAATTGACAGATGTACGGAAGGAAGAAAAGCAATAAACAGAAGTCTGGAAAACGGTCCTTGAGTGATGTTCCCCTATTACAGAGATTTATGCAGCTGCTCCTAGGAGAAGCGAGTGCTCCAAAGTGTAATTACCACACAGAGTCATGCAAGATGGGCCAGATCCAAGGGATAAGCAAGCAGTCATCGCTTTAATTATGATCAAGCTTGTGTAGTTAAGGCAAATGTAAAATCCACTTTCGATTTGATATGTGGGAACTTTATCATCATAACAAGCTGGAGGCATTCACTCGAAACACCAGCCCTGTTCGCAGATATCGATCCGGCTACCCACGGGCTCTGCGGAGGGGCAAACAGCTCCTTGCTCCTCCAGAATATCAGGGATACAGCTGGGGCTCCCCAGGGGAGCAAGAGCACACCTGAGCAGCTCCAGCTGAACCCTGCTGGGAAAGGAAGATGCCCAGGCACTCACAGCCCAGGTCAGGATGGAGGATGCCACCGGTTTCCAGGGAAGGACCGGGACATCACGGCTTTGCCTGCGGGGACCCGTCGGGAACGTCACTACCCATCAGGAAAGCCCCCGCTGCCCACCCTTCCATCACCTCTCCCTGTAAAAACACACTCCAAGAAAGCGACCTGGGGATCGAAGCAAACACTGCACTGACTTCCACAGAAGCAAGGGGAGACGTTTCCTTAATTGCAAGGAAACAAGAGGATTTGCCGTTTCAGGGGTGAGAAGAGCAGCTCTTTCCCCTCCCTGCAAAGATTTCCTGGCAAAGTATTTCCAGCGCTATCTCCACACCGACCAGGAGACCCCTGCGGGATGGAGAGGGAAGAGATGCTGCTGCAGCCAGTCTGAAGGGAGAATTAGGAAAAAGAGTCAAAAATTACACGGGAAGGGGATGTAAGGATAGGAAGAGATAGGGGAGGTGCTCCCTCACCAGGACTTACATCTGAACTCTCCCTCCAGCTCTCACAGCCGTGAGTACGCTGAGGCATTGCCACAGTCCCACGCACCAACGGATTCTGGATTTGCACCTGGCAGTGCTGGCACCCAGCTTCTCCCCTTCCCCTCCCGCGCCGCTGCTCATTGCCGAAGCAACTCTTGGACTTCTGGCCCCTGCGATGCCCCGATGCCAGCACCGAAACTCAATGCATCATTATTAAAAGCAGCTGCCGGCGATGATTTCATTGCCCCTCCCCTGCCCATCACGTTGGCCTGTCAGCTCTTCCATGCCACACTTTGATCCCAAGCTTTCCAGGGCAGGAATTCTCCGCTGCGCATTCCACCCAACGCGCCAGCACCGGCATTCCCCTGTCACGCAGCCACCAAAACCTCTCTGTGTCCGTACACGCGCTCCGACCACGCAGCCACCCGCCTGGAGGAGCCAACACCCCCCGCTTCCCTCCCCAGTTCCCAAAAAAGCTGAAAAAGGACCTTTAAAAGGCCGTGAATTCAGTTCTCTCCCGTACATTTTAACACGGGAAGGAAGGCTATACACTGAGGGCAGCCTTGGAGGAGGCAGGTGGGGAGGTTCAGCCACCTGCGATGCTAATTACAGCGGGATAATGCCCCCGGCACCCCGCACAGAGCCCACGCTGCCCCTTCCCAACCCCGTTTTCTGGAGCCGGGATGAGGGTGGGGATGCTCGGGAGGGATTCACGGAGCGGGATTTCCCTCTCGCATGACGCCTTCGCTCATGGCACCGCTGGCTGCCTTGAGGAAAACACCTCTGGCAGAGGCCGGAGCCGCGGGGAAGCAATGCTTGGGACACCGCGCTCCCCGGGCACCGAGCGCCGGTACCGGCCCCCCCTCCCCCGCCCCGGTCCCTGCCACCGGCACGCGGGAACGGCGGGTTCTGCAGAAGCGCCCCACAGCAGAAGTTCAAGTACGAGCCGCCCCCGGGCAAAAGACACACGCACCCACCCCTCCCCGAACAAAACGGGCGCGGTAACGGCCCCGCTCAGCCAGGTCTCCCTCGCAGGGGCGCACCCGCAGCGCGGAGCCCGGCGGTCACCGGCACCGGGCGGCCCCGCACCCCCGGCTACCGGGGAAGAGCAGCAGCATCCCCCCCCCCTCCTCCGCGGGCGGCGGGAGAGCGGGCAGCCCGCACCGGGACGCGGGGGGCCGGGCGGCCTCACCTGGCACGGGGCTCTCGGGCACCCACTTGGCTCCGGGCTGCAGCACCTGGAAGGCGGCGCGGACCGGGCGGCAGGCGTCTTCCCCCACCGGCTGCCCGGCCGCCGGCGCATCGAGTGGGGCGCCGAGAAGGGCGACCAGCAGCAGCAGCAGCGGCGGCAGCGCTCCGCCGCTCCCCGACATCCTCCCGCGGCGCCGCTCTACACGCCGCCGGCCGGCATTCCCGCCGGGAGCGGGCTGGGCTGGGCGGCNACCGGCTCCGCCCCGCCCACGCCTCGCCCCTATTGGCCCCCGCCCAGCCGGCTGCCCTCCGCTGATTGGTGCCCGCCCCCCCGGGGCGCAAACTTGCCCCCGCGAGCGGAACCGCCCCGGCGCTCATTGGCCCCGCCGCGCCTAGTCCCGCCCCCCCCCGCCCGGGCCGTGCCACGCCACGCCACGCCACACACCTGCCCCGCGCCGCCGCCCGGGAGCGCTATCGCTATCGGTATCGCTATCGATATCACCGGTATCACTATCGGTATCGCTATTGATACCACCGGTATCGCTATTGGTATCGCTATCACTATCAATATCACTGGTATCGCTATCGGTATCAATATTGGTATTGATATCACCGGTATCACTATCGGTATCGCTATCGATATCACCGGTATCGCTATTGGTATCGCTATCAATATCACCGGTATCGCTGTCGGTGTTGATATCACTGGTATTGCTATCAGTATGGCTATCGATATCACTGGCATTGCTATCGGTATTGATATCACTGGTATTGCTATTGGTATTGATATCACTGGTAACGCTGTTGGTATGGCTATCAATATCACTGGTATCGCTATCGGTATTGATAGCACTGGTATCGCTATCAATATCACCGGTATCGCTATCGGTATTGCTGTCGGTGCCCGGGTGCTGCCCTGGCCCACCCGCCTGTGTGGTGATTCACCCGCAGGGGTCCAACACGGGGCTCGAAGGGCAGGGGGGGGGTCTGGCCATGACTGTGATCGTGAGCATGTGGCGCGACTTCATGGCGCTGCCCCGTGAATAAACAGAGCCCCCATCTTAAACGCTCAGCATCCTGGTTGGGGCTGTGCCCCACTACCGCAGCCAGCCTCGTTCCCCTGGGACTAAGGGCCAGGGAGCAGGGTCTCCCGTGGGAATGCTGCCATGAGCGCAGCGCCGGCACCAGAGCCCCGGGTGAGCCGGGCTCTGAGGGGACCCGGGGCTGCCCACGGGGCTGGGGTGCCGCTGGGTGAGCACTGGGCAAACTCCCGGAGGGGCCGCGGGCAGGCTGGGTTGCTCCGCCAAGGCATTTCCCCACCAGTTCCCAGCTGGAGCCGTTGGGAACCCCTCGGTCACCCAGCAGGGACGCCCAGACCCTGTGTCACGGGGACACAGGGACTCTCGCTGCGGCACCAGCCAGGGTCAGGACCCCCCAACTCCATCCCGCCAGCAAAAAAACCCCGAAATCCCAGCAACGGTGCTCACCTGGAAGGGGCCCACGCTGCTCCTTGCTCGGCAAGTGTAAAGTGGGAAGCGAGCGGGGCGGGGTGAGGGAAAGCTTCATTTTTAAAAAAAAAAAAACAAAACCAGGGACCATGTACCAAAAAAATTGACAAAATTGTGTTTGCCCAGGCTGCCTCCTGGCTGCTCGCCCCCCGCCTGCCCAGTGCCGCTTCTGCAGAGAAAAACAAGGAGAGAACAAGCATAAACAGAAGAACCGGGGGNTCTTTTTTTTTTTTTTTGGGGGGGGGGGGGGGGGGGGGGGGGGAACCTATTTAAAATTTCCAGTGCAAATACAGGATCAAATTATCACTAGTGGCTCGCTACCAGCTCCTTTTTCACCCTGAAATCTTGAACAGGGGTGAAAAATGAAAGTCCAACCTGTGTGTTTGTTCTAAGGAAATGCCTGCCAGGGGGAGGCTGTTAAAGTGTATTATGGATTTGAGACTAATAAGTTGGATTGTGCGACATGTCTCGCCGGTTAATGGATTGTGGGAGCATGTTGCTGTCCGCGGACTGCGCTATTTATTACCCGTTTATTGCGTCTAGCAAGCGTGGCTGACGAAACGGCCATTAACCGGGCAGCGAAACGTCCCACTTTTGCAGGAATTTGGAGGAATCCGCAAATTTCACTTTGCTCGGAGGAGCAGGTGCTCCACGGTGCAAATTGCACATGATTTCAGCAGAGGGAAGTGGCGCGGATGAGGATTCATCCCTTACGCGTTTTCATTTCTCCCGGTTCCTTTCCACAAAATACCGAGCCGCCTCACGCTGGATAGTTAACGCAGCTGTTCTGCATCTCCTTCATCGACTCGGTGATGGGTTTTGTGCTGTTTATGCAACAGTTTGGGGTTTGGGTACAATATTGCTTTAGGTTAGGACTGATTGCAAAATCGGAAGGCTGGTATTTGAAGCGCTCCTTTATACACGCCATTGCAATCTATATTATGTTTATGGCCTGAATTACAGTTGTCTAAAAGGCATTGAAGCATCTTCAAACCTGCTGCGTGTATTTCATTTAAGTACAGGAGGCTTTTACTGTTCCAGGTAAGTACAGAGATATTGTCAAGTGTGCCATTATCGCAAAGAATTACATACAGCGCCAAATAGGCGGCATTTAGGTGCCTCTGCTAAGATGAGGGAGTGCTTTAAGATTTCAAACCAAATTAGAAAACGACATTACTGCTCTTTACCGGGCCTGGCTTCGCAGCGGGATGTGATATTATCTTGACAATGACTCCCTGCAAAAATAAAAGTTTATTTATCAACAAGGAGTTATGTCAGAAGTGAGTTAAAGCTTGTGAAAACATACAACAAAACCAAGTGGCAGCTCTTTCTTTCCGTCGCTATTTTAGGTTATAAGTCTGCTGGCTGAAAAAAAAAAAACAACTCACATCTTAACTGAGGACTTTCCCTAATGGAGGAAGGGATTTTCACTCCTTTCTTCCAGTTTCACTGTGGCATTACCGACTTCCCTGGGCATAATAAGTCCAAGGATGCGGCTGGATGGAGATGGGGGGGTGAATCCCATCCCATCCATGGACCAACTGTGTTGCCGTGTTCCGTGGCACCCCCAGCTCCATCCCCGAGCCTGAAGGATACTCTGCCCGCTGGTGCCCTCAGAAGCGTTCCCCGGGTGACAGTTGCAGACTCTTGGACCTCCATCAGGACCGTGGCAGCCCAAGGAAAGGCTGAAGCAATTTTCCTGGGCACTGCACGTCCACGCGACTTGTCCTTTTCATGTGCAAGCGTAGCAAGTGCAGCTTTGTCTGGGAGGAGAAAGCAGACGACTTGCTCCAAGATCAGAGGCAAAGTCAGTGGGTTAGTTGTATGCCAGCAGATGTACTAAGAGCCAAGTCGTTGTCTCATATCCAGGATGATAATTTCCCTTGTTACAACTTCTCACGCCGTAAAAATTTCACTTAATCATCTACCTGCCTCAAGCCTGTAAGTAATGAGAGGCAGGATCGTGTGCAGCTGATTTTATCAAATGCTCTTATGAAGTTCTCCACTGGGAAAACCCTGAATCAATTAAAATGCCAAGGAGCGACGTAGGAGAGGGATTTGGGCTCCTCAGTAGACACTCACTTGGTTATCAACACATTCCACTTACTCTTCCACAGCCGGAGGGATGGATGAGCTCCACGGGGACAAGGCCAGCTGAGCGTTGCCTGTAGCAGAGGGAATCACCGCGGGGCAGGGGAGAAAAGGAAAAACCTGGAGCATCTGTTGCCACATCTGCATGGTTTTGGCAGGTACCTGGCAGCCTACACGGGCATGTTTTGGCCTGGGCTTCTCATCCCTGCTGTGATCCCTTTTGGGCTGACCATGGCCCAGCTGCAGTGCCTGAGATCTCGCGTGTCCCGCTGAAACCAAGAGCCGCAGGACACATTGGCTTCTCCCTGTCGGAATGACCCTTTCCATCTTATTCTGCACCCGGCAGAAGCTGCATTTTCAGGCTTTCATAACCATTTGTGGAGGAGGAGAAGAGAGAAGCTCTTCGCTATGTAACAGTACTCGCACATCGCCTGATGGAAAAAAGAAAAGCGCGTTTGCCATGGGGCACTGGGAGAAATGATGGATTGCCAGGTGGCAGACATCCCTCCCCTCCTTGGCAGCATATCGTATTCCGTGTGCCATATAGGAACGCTGATAGATCCATAAAGCATTAGCCTTTCCCTCACCCCAAAAAGCAGTGGCTGATAAATCACTGACGCTCTGGAGTTTGTTGGGTGCAGATCACAGCAGGAGCAGTGAAGCCCTCAGAGAGATGCATCACTTAGAGACGCCGCAGATGCCAATAGAGCTGTACATCGAAAATACACGGATAAATCACTTATCCAAAAAATAAGATACTTCAGAACTAGAACTTTTTTTGCAAGTATGTACCAGTTTCAGTCACATTCACATCAGAAATGCCTCCCAGAGCTGTGGAAAAGCTCTGCACTCCTGTCCTAGGGATCTCCCCTAGTTTCACAAAGAGTTTGAAAAGTCTTCTCTCCCACTACAGGACACAAAACTTACTGAAATTGCAGACTATTTCACGGGATGAAAGCCCAGCCGGACCCAAACCTTTCCAAACCAGCTCTTATCTGTGGATAAGACACAGGTTTCGCAGGGAGCAGCTGGACATACAGCTAACCAAGCAGTAACCTGAAGAGTTTGGCATCCTTTGTCAAACTGAAAATGCACAGACACAGAAGACGTGGCTCAAAAGCTCTTCCATGCCCCCGCGCCACCCCCATCATCTCTGGAGCACCCAAAGCACCGCGTGAAGGGAAGAAACATGGGGTGTGCCGGAGTTCGGGGCGTGCTGGTCATGGGAGGAAGGATGCTTGTTAACGCTCCTCGCTCCTGCCCAAGCTGCAATATCCATCCCTTCTCCGGCTCACGGCAAGTGGGGCTGAGCGCGGGCAGAGCTCCCGAGTGCAAGAGAACAGAGGGAATCAAAGCAGAAGAGATGGGAGAAAACTATTCACCGTGCACTGCTGCCTCTACTGGGAGCACAGGGCAGGCATTTCTCAAGCTGATATTTTCATTTATCATCTCCCGGTGATTAATCAACAGAAGAGATGCCGCTGGGAGACAGCCCAGAAGGGATCAGCCCAGAGCACTCGCCTATGAAAATAAAGCGCTGCCGACAATTACCGACGCGGGCCTGTCACGCCACGGGCACCCCGCTTGCGGGGGGGAGCCGGGATGTAAAATGACGGGCCGTTGCTGTGAACTCGCCCTGCGCAGAGCCAGCAGACAGACAGCTGTGCTGCAGCGTGGGAGGAACTCTGGATTTAACTCTGGAAAGATGCTGTGGCCCCGGTTCCCCGCGCCGGCGGGGGCTCAGCAGCACAGAGCCAGGTCTGCGAGCAGCGGGGGCAGCAGGCGACGCGGTGCCCAGGGCACACTCAAAGTGCAAAGCAAGACTGGGTCTTTGCAGACCAGGTGGTCCGAGTAAGAGTCGTGGGGCTGCAAACGCTGATGAAGGGCTATAAAGGTGATCAGGGGGCTGGAACGTCTTTCTTACGAGGAAAGGCTGAGGGAGTTGGGTCTCTTTAGCCTGGAGAAGAGCAGACTGAGGGGGATCTCATCAATGCTGAGCAATACTTAAAGGGAGGGTGCCGGGAGGATGGGACAAGTCTTTTTTCAGTGGTGCCCAGTGACAGGACAAGAGGGAACAGCCACAAACTTGACCATAGGAAGTTCCATCTGAACATGAGGAGGAACTTCTTTCCATGGAGGGTGGCGGAGCCCTGGCACAGGCTGCCCAGAGAGGTGGTGGAGTCTCCAACTCTGGAGACATTCCCAACCTGCCTGGACGCCATCCTGTGCCACCTGCTGCAGGGGGACCTGCTCTGGCAGGGGGTTGGACCAGATGATCTCCAGAGGTCCCTGCCAACCCTGAGGATTCTGGGATTCCGTGAAGCCCCGTGGAACGATGCGGAGAGCACACAGGCTTTGAGATGGGATTTACAGCAGAACCAGCAGAAAGTACATTAAATATATAAATTGCCCCCACTCCAAAGGAGGCCACGATGTATCCAGGTGCCTTTCCAGGAGTGCTTTTTTTCCTGTGCAGTGGCACCACAGTAAAACTTGATTTATGCCTTATTAAATTATTTTAATGCTTAATATTATATGCAAAAACTCTGTGAAGAGATATATTAGAGGAGTATTTCTGCTAGGCGCATGCAGAAGCTGTCTCCCATCGCATGGTAATGAGGCGCTTCCGAAGGAATCGGAAGGGTTAGACTGCTCCTCAAACACCGCTTTGTAAGTAGAAGAGCGGATGGGTGACTTAGTGGTGGCTTTTATACCCAATAATTCAAGGAATTGTGGGGACGGAGCATTCATCTCCCTCACCACAGAATCATAGAATCACTTGGGTTGGAAGAGACCTTCAAGATCATCGAGTTCAACCATAAACCTATGCCAAAACCACCCCTAACCCATGTCCCTCAGCACCACGTCTGCCCAGCTTTTAAATACCTCCAGGCACAGCGATTCCACCACCTCCCTGGGCAGCCTCTTCCAATCCTTGATAACCCTTTCTGTAAAGAAGTTTTTCCTCATATCCAACCTAAACCTCCCCTGGCACAACTTGAGGCCATTTCCTCTTGTCCTGTCACTTGTTCCTTGGGAGAAGAGACTGACCCCACCTGGCTATAACCTCCTTTCAGGGAGTTGTAGAGAGTGAGAAGGTCTCCCCTCAACCTTCTCTTCTCCAGGCTGAACAATCCCAACTCCCTCAGCCGCTCCTCATGAGACTTGTTCTCCAGACCCCTCCCCAGCTCTGTTGCCCTTCTCTGGACACGCTCCAGCACCTCAATGTCTCTCCGATACTGCGGTGCCCAAAACTGAACACAGCACTCGAGCTGCGGCCTCACCAGTGCTGAGCACAGCGGCACAATCACTTCCCTGCTCCTGCTGGACACACCATTCTTGCCATTGGCCTTCTTGGCCACCTGGGCACACTGCTGGCTCAACCGATGCAGATCAGGAGTCATCACTGGAGCCAGCGGATTTGGAGCAGCCCTGGTGAGTGCGGAGCCCAGCAAGGGAGGAGACCTTGGAATGAGGTGATGTGAAGCAGGGTGATGAGCCCTCATCAATGAAAGGGTGGCTCTGGGGCCAGCGATGGACTACCACAGAGTTGAGCCGCTGTGTAGCAGGATGGACGACATCTCCGCTAATTGCTGAGTCCCCCCCCCAGCGCCTCCTTCCTCCCCCTCCCTCCCTTCCAGGCTTCTCACTCTTCTTTCTCATTAAGGAAAGGTCACTGCACACGACGGCAAGGAGAAAAAAATTGCAAACCTAAGGAGCTACTCTTATAACAGCCGCCTTCTCCAAGTTCCCTCCAGACCCCTGGGGTTGTTGTGAGCCTCATCCTGCAGCCGGGGAAGCGGCATGACGTTCATCGGCTCTGAACGGGTCACAGCACCAATCTGCGCTGCCGCTGCAGACCCCTGCCGTTCCCCAGAGGCTCCCTTGGCCTGTCTGGGCTTTTTACTGCTCTGGGTCTCCCAGCACAGCCATCACGTCTGTGCCGAGCGTTGCCAGCTCTGTCCCAGACCCCTCCTCTGCCTGGGAGGTGAGGGTCCCACAGGCTGTGCGGAGTTGTCCCTTCCCTCGTCCTTTGTCCCACTCCAGCCCATCACACTGGGAGACGCGACCTTGCACTAATCCAGTTTTTTCCAGCTGCCTTCGTGGCCTGATCCTGCAAGCAGCAGCTACACAAGAAGCCACCTGAGTGCTCCTCCTGCCATCCAGCAAGACCTGGGCAGGCTGGAGAGTTGCGCAGGGAGGAATCTAATGGAGTTGAACAAAGGTGAGTGTAGGGTCCTGCCCCTGGGGAGGACCCCACGCACCAGGACAGGTGAGGGGTGACCTGCTGGGAAGCAGCTCTGCAGAGAGGGACCTGGGAGTCCTGGTGGCCAACAGGATGCCCATGAGCCAGCAATGTGCCCTGGTGGCCAAGGCGGCCAATGGCATCCTGGGGGGGCATCAGGAGGAGCGTGGCCAGCAGGTGGAGGGAGGTCATCCTGCCCCTCTGCTCTGCCCTGGGGAGGGGCAGCTGGAGTGCTGGGTCCAGTGCTGGGCTCCCCAGTCCAAGAAGGACAGGGAACTGCTGGAGAGGGGACAGCAAAGGGCCATGAGGGTGATCAGGGGGCTGGAGCATCTCTGGTATGAGGAAAGGCTGAGGGACCTGGGGCTGTTCAGCCTGGAGAAGAGCAGACTGAGGGGGGATCTCATCAATGTTTACAAATACCTAAAGAGAGGGTGCCAGGAGGAGGGGGCCAGACTCTTCTCAGTGGTGCCCAGTGACAGGACAAGAGGGAACGGACACAAAAGGGAATACAGGAAATTCCATCTGAATGTCAGGAAAAGCCTCTTTACCGTGAAGGTGGCAGAGCCCTGGCAGAGGCTGCCCAGAGAGGTGGTGGAGTCTCCGACTCTGCAGACATTCCCAGCCCACCTGGACACCGTCCTGTGCCACCTGCTGTAGGTGACCCTGCTCTGGCAGGGGGGTTGGACTGGATGATCTCCAGAGGCCCCTTCCAACCCCTGCCAGTCTGGGATTCTGTGATTCCTGGCTTGCCAGTCTTGGAGCTCAGCACACATTGGGCTTCTCATTTTTAGCATCCTTGCTTGCATCTGCAAGGACACTAATAGACCTCAGAGGGTTTGGCTATTAAGATTGCATCTTTCTTGCACCAGTCAAATAATCTAATAAAAAAAAAAAAAACAGTAAAATTTAACACTTGCGCATTTGAAGGCATTTCCCAAACAACAACTAATTATCCTGCCGGATGCTCAGCCAGTTTTCAGAGGAAACGTCACCCCTCCGCGGAGGAGGACGGCATATCGACAGACGGGAAGTTTTCTTTTAGAGGGAGCCTCACTAGACATCCACATCTTATTTCCAATTGGTTAGAATAATGAACCACCTTACACAGAGAGATTTATTTTGTTTTCAGATGCTAAATCATTCCTGCACACAACGCATAAATGTCAGGCCTCTCAAACAGCTCTTCAGGGGGTTTGGGCTTTTATTTATATTATTACTATTAAACATTAAGCAGAAATTGAGAAGCAGATAAGTGTGAAGCCAAGCTAGTTACTCCTGACTCCCCCCGTCCTTTAAATAAACCAGAAACCCACACCTGAGCTGTGGGTGCCTCCAGCAGAAATCCTCTCCAAATGCAGAAATCTCTCTGCGTGTGCACGTTTCGGGAGCAGGATGGGAAAGAAAAGGAGAACAAATTGTTGTGCTCTGTCACCTCTCCATTTCATGACCCTGCTGTAGGGCGCTTTGAAGGTTTTCCATAAGCTCGGGGATTAGTGCAATTAAGTCAAAACTCCGCTTGAATGAAGAAGGAATAAAGCTGTTGATAAATGACTCCGGAGGGCTCGGCCAGCAATGGAGAAAGCAAATAGAAACAAGCCCGAGCTGGTTATTTTCAGTCCTTTGGAGCTGTTAAATGTGGTACCGGAGGTGCGGGGGACCTGACCGGGCAGCGCTTGGGGCTGGCACTGCCCAAAAAACGGGATTCAGAGCCTTGAAACCGGGGGGAGAAGAGCTGCTGGGACCCAGGCACTGCTCCGTGGGCATCTCCGGAGGAACCCGAGCACAAGCAGCATTTTAGGACTTTATTTTAACCTCACTCTAAGTGCAAGCATTTAGAAATAACAGTGACCGCGATGTATTATTCAATGGGCTGTTTTAGGAGAAGCTGAATAATTTAAACAATACATGCTCAAAGCCAAGTGACTTTTCCTCCCTCTGCCCCCCTTTCTCTCATTGCACCTTCTCCGAGGCCGGCAGTAAATGTCCTGCTGATTCCAGCAGAGCAGAGCAAGCGGCATTCAGGTCTTACCCCCGGCCTTTCAGGGGTTTGTCCCCATTTGTGACTTGGGCTAGAGTAAGGAAGATCTTAGGGAGACAGAGGTTTGGCTCTGCTAGAGGCAGCTCTCACAACTGGGAATAGCGGGGCGTTACGCTGAAGTATCCCGGTGCTGCCAGTGACCGGTATTTAGTACTCACAGGGTGAGCATGGGTGGCTTTGGTTTAGCTTCCGTCGGAAAGCAAGACCCGCATTCGATCAGAAAGTGCCTTCAGTTTAAGAGCAAAACACTTCATCGCCGCACGCCGCAAAGCACCGAACCCCCCCAAACCCACCCTGCTGGCGCGAGCACCTCGCAAAGGCACGGAAGGTTCACTTTGCTCCGCAGACTTCCCACCAGACACGGCGTTCCCGGGTGCCATGGGGACGCGGACCCCTCCTCACTCGCAGGACACGGTGCCGAACGGAAATCCTGCCCCCGCGAGGTCCCGGGCTCCACAGGGAGCACAGCGCTGCCGCACCGCAACTCACCCAGCAGCACCCGACCTCCCTGGGCCCCTTCGATAAAACAACTTAACTCCAAAACTACAAAGTGATCCCATTAAAAGCAGGCCTGCGTGCAAACCCCTGGCTGAATCCAGGCAGGAATCTTCGAAGCGAAAAACTCCGGTACAAAAGGAATTAGAGATAGCCTTGCGTGTGTATGATAAGTGTCAACCAGGCGGTGTCACCGGAGGGAAGACGCGCAGGCGGAGGTGAACATTTAAGTTGGGATGTGTTGGGATTTAGAGCGCTGGGGCTCCATCCCAAATGCCTTCAGACTGGTCGACCTTGGAATCTCCTTCGTTGCCTTGCTCCCGCACCTCTCCATCGCCAACACAGGGATAATGGGGTTTCTCTGCCCTGCTGGGGAAGCAAGGAGATAAATTTGTCAGCACGCTGAAGAGGATCAGCCATTGCAGCGCCGGGGTCACCCTCACACCTCCCGCGATGGCAGCCCAAAGGGACCGTGCGAAAGATGTCCCTGCATCTTCCCGGGATTAGCATCGATTAAACACCACAGAGAAACTGCATCATTTAGCGACTTCTGGGCATTGTGAAGACGGTCAGGCTCATCCCTCGGAAAAAGGCTTTGACAAAGCTGCCAACGGGAAAGCAGAGAATTCCCACCGGCTGCGCTCAGGCGGCGGCTGCCACGCCAGAAATCTCCCAGGTCCCGAGAACATGAAGATGCCATCTTCATCTCCAAATGGATTTTCCACATTTATTAGATATTCCTGATAGAAATGTACAAGTAAGGCAGATCCAATTAGTTCACCTAATAGTCTTGCCTGATGAGATTGGCCTAACCATCTGAGCGCAGGATTTTGCACAAATGAAAGAGCATTCCCATAAAATTGAAAATGTAATTTAGCAATTCGGAAAGAAAATCGACAATCTTTTGAGAAAACTAATAGCTTTTTACTGCATAATATAAGCTTACTTATCTAGTGTGGAAAAAACATATAAAGCAGTAAAGAGACAACCCTACCACTAAATGTAATAATAATAAAACCTCCTCAAATTATTTCTTATTACCCATTTTTGTTCATTAGCAGACTCTCCAGGAACAGGGACTCTCTATGCTTCTGACTGATAATCTCAACAATCCCTCATATGGCTGAAAGTAGCACACTCCCTGCAAGCCACCACCCAAAAAAAAAAAAAAAACAAACCCAGAAAAAAGGGAAAAAAAGGGACATTTTCTGCTTTCTCATTTTGAAGGCAGCCTCAGGGCGCAGACCATGGCAGGTGGGAAGTAGCCGAGCTGGAAGTGTTTTCATGGCACTGTTGGGATGAGAGCGGCCGAGGAGGTTTGTCTCTTTCCTGGAAGTATTTGTAATTACCTGAAGCCTTTTTTGGGGGAGGCATTAATTCACACTCTCCGAGTTCAGAGGCAGCGGGTGGATTAGCTGCTCTCCCGTAGAGCATGGCTTCAAATTGCGTCTGTCCCTCGCCCATCCGAATCGGTTTGGAGGCAGCCGGAGTCAATCCGCAGATGGTACAAGACGGAGAACCCAGGGTTTGCCTGCCGGCTTCCTTCCCTCGGCATTCCCTGTTCCAAAATGCAGCCCTCTTTCCTCCGCTCCGTGTGTGCAGCGAACGAGTGGCTCCATGCTCCTCCTGCCTCCCGGGTCTCTCTCCAGAGAGGGGCGGGATGCGAAGAGCCGCTCACCCTGGCAGAACACAGTGCCTTTGCCTTTTAGGCTGCCAAACCAGGGGCTATGCACTTCTGTCCTGGTTTGTGCAACACGGGACTGATTTCTCTTCTAATGCTTGGGAAACCCACACTTTTAGCAGACTCCAGTGCCTGAATTGGTGAAAATACTTACTTTATAATCAGCCATTGGGTGGGGGCTTCAAGGTCTCCATGTTTTCGAGCTGGCTGGGTGCAGGGATGAGGAGCGAGACCCAGCCACTTGCCCCAAGCTGCCAACAGGGTTATTTCAGACCATGAACGGCACATTCCATAGAAATTAGAAAGTTTCCCAAGGAGTTCTCTCTCTCTCCCCTGATGGCTGCCACCCTCAGAACTCCTTGCCCCAGTGCCGGAGCCCTGAGCCCTTCCCTTCCTCCTGAATCCGCTGCACTCCCAGTGTCCCACATTGGCTGTCCCCTGCTGGGAGCGCACGGCTTCCTACGGATAGAATGGGCTGAGTGTAATCCTTGTGTATTGTATATTGCTGTCGGGATCAATATTGGTTCTTTAGTGTTATTAATGTTGATTATCTATTCTTAGTCTATTAAATCTGTCTGTATTTCAACCCCCAGGTTTCCTTGGTTTTTCCCCGATTCCCCTTCCCGGGTGGGGAGGGCTCATCGGGTGAGAGAACAACTGTCTAAAGGGCAATAAATGGTTGTGGGTTTCTCAGCCCACAAAACCACCCCACAGCAGCTAAAGCCACCCAGCACGGCGCTAAACATCACCTGCATCTTTGGTCCCCCTAAACCCTGAAGCGTGGCAGCTTTGCCATTGCTGGGGCCACCCGAAGCCACCCAACGTAACTCCTGTCATCAGCACGGTGACACCAGGGGCTGAGCAGGTCAGGGGCTGTTTTAGGAGAAGAAACCCCCCTTCCAACCCACCTCCCTGCTGCATCTCCCCCAAATCCCTCACTAAGCCTTTCCTCCTCGGCCAGGCAGCAGGGCAAGATGATCCGAAAAAATATCCCCCAGCTGAGCAGAGAAGAGCTGGTGGCTGATGAGACAGCCTGCGGCACTCCGTAAGGGAGGGCGAACGCCGAGCACACGGCGCACGTGGTGGCTCGGCGACACATGGAGATGTTTACCTGACCCCTCCACGGAAAGCAAAGTGCTTCCATAGCCACCCAGAGCACAGAAAGCACTTTCCGAGACGTAGCTGGAGATTAAAACAAGGCGAGCAGCGAGAAGTGCAACACCTGAAGCTGGGCCAGCGTTCCTGCACCGGGTTTTGGGTTAGGATTTGCCGCCAGTTAATCGTGTATCTGTCCTGCTCGGGTCGTTCGCATCCCCCTCTCAGCTCTTTCCCGAACGTGCGGCTTCTGTTTTCCAGGTTGCAACAACAGCAGAAATCCAAAAGTTGGTCCCAGAATGTGCATAATTACTGATTTCAGAGAAAACCTACCCCTCCAGCTGCCCTGCTTGCATAGGTTATAATGTGTGGGAAGGGAATTAATTAACCTCGGCAGCTCTCTCGTACACACGTGAACTCACCGCAGCCCGTTTACAAACCTGCTTAGAAATGCTGGCTTAGCAGGCAGGCAGCCGGCTATAAATCCAGCTGCAGATGGAATCCCTGAGCATTTGAATGGTAGTTTTGAACGGGAACAACCTGACATTTAGCTCTGGGAAAAGAGTGAAATGTCAGCATCTGTCGGGGAAACACAGAATAACGATTAAATTAACACCACTTGCAGGTTGTAAGCGTGTGGTAGCGTAACACCACACCGGGATGTGCTTGGACAAAACCGTAGAGAGCTTCAAGGATTGAGTTGAAGAGAGTGCCTGTCCAGGCTGGAGCTCAGCAGGATCAGGCCCTACTCCGGGTGGCTGGACTCCAAGGATGGAGAGCCCAGAGCTGCAGCCTGCCGGCTCCAAGCTTGCCATAGCTGTATCAACTGGATCACTAGAGTCTATGGAATCACAGAATCACTTGGGTTGGAAGAGACCTTTAAGATTGCGGAGTCCAAGCATCACCCCAGCACTGCCCAACCCACCCCTAACCCATGTCCCTCAGCACCACGTCTGCCTGGCTGGGAAACACCTCCAGGGATGGCGACTCCACCACTGCCCTGGGCAGCCTGCTCCAATGCTTCACAACCCTTTCCCTGAAGAAATTTTTCCTAATATCCATCCTAAACCTCCCCTGGTGCAACTTGAGGCCATTTCCTCTCGTCCTATTGCCTGTTCCTTGGGAGAAGAGCCCAACTCCCCCTGGCTGCACCCTCCTCTCAGGCAGTTGTAGGGAGCGAGAAGGTCTCCCCTCAGCATCCTCTTCTCCAGGCTGAACATCCCCAGGTCCCTCAGCTGATCCTCAGGAGACTTGTGCTCCAGACCCCTCACACAAGCAGCTCCGTTGCCCTTCTCTGGACACGCTCCAGCCCCTCCATGTCTGTCTTGGCGTGAGGGGCCCAAAACTGAACACAGGATTCGAGGTGGGGCCCCACCAGTGCCCAGTACAGGGGGACCATCACTGCCCCGGTCCTGCTGGCCACACCATTGCTGATACAGGTCAGGATGCTGTTGGCCTTCTTGGCCACCTGGGCACACACTGGCTCATGTTCAGCCGGCCATTGACCAACAGCCCCAGCTCCTTTTCCCCCGCACAGCTTTCCAGCCGCTCCTCCCCAAGCCTGTAGCGCTATAAACACATCGCTCCCAGCCTTTACAGGGGAAGAGTCTGCAACTACCATGGAGACCCCAGACCATCCCTTGTGACCTGCAAGAGCTTTGCTGTGATACAGCAGAACAAACCAAGGCCAGCTCGGTATTTCATTATCAGTCTGAAGTCTCTTACAAAGGTTTATTCAAGGATTTCACCTTTTGCTTCCTCTGATTACGAAGCAGGCTGGGTGTCCCAGCCGGAAACCCGTTGTGCTCTTGGTCTGCTCTCTCCTGAGCGAAACATCTCCCCGTGTCACGAGGGTACGATGGTGGAGGCAAGGTGAGACCCCACAGAAGCTGGTGGAGCAGCTGGAAAGCACGAGTCTCCGGAAGCTCAGCAGGCAGAGGGGGAATCCCGGCAGGAGCTTTGCCATTCACAGCTTCTCCACGCCACCAACCAGCAGCCAACAGCCTCAGGCAGACGGCGAACGCAGCAGCCAAAAACAGCCTGGGGGGAAAAAAAAAAGCAATAACAGTTCATTTTGTGCAAGACACCCAAATTCCTCCGCACCCGCCCAGTCCCAGCCAGGAGCGGGGAGCTCGCCCCGGTTGCAGGACGGTGTCCAAGGGGCTCCCCCGTGTCCCCCACAACCCTGAGAGGCGCTGACCCAGGCAGCAGCTCCTCCCCGCAGCTCCACGCTGCCCGAATTTGTGAAGTCGCTTCTCCCCACCCTGGCAAAAACAAGGCGAAGCACCATGGACTCAGGGCCGAGGGAGTTCGTGCGCTGCCTTTCATCAATCGGCCTGGCGGCAGGCCAGCTCCCGAAGTACTCAAGGACATCGGTGCCGTAGGTTTTTTTGATCTGAAGGGAAGTTTCTGTATTTAGCCATTATGGGGCAATGTTAAAAAAAAGGTCACTACACCCGGTCATCAAAGGCGGGGGTGCGCATTAGCAATACTAGCCGGTTTGGCAAGCAATAAATACACAAACTGCCCTGGTTTTCCCCTCCCTGTAGCCATGCACCTACAGATTTTTTAAAAATTGAAATAAAAACACCTGGGTCAGCCGCTCTGTCTCCGCGGACGTTTTACGCCATTCTGGAGGAGCTTTTTGTGTTCACAGGGTTGAAGCTGGAAAAGTGCCGAGCCTTCAAATTGAACTGCGGGTATTTTAAAGGTGAGCCGAGCCGCTGCACAGCACCGCAGGCGGCGCAGCGGATCCATCAGGCTGGAGCATCCCAAGCTCAGCCCACGGCCAGGCTGGTGCCAGGCGCGAGGACCCACAGAGGGAGGGACCCAAAGAGGTCACCGGTGCTCCCAAACTAGTAAAAAGAAACACGGGTTTGTTCCCATACCTAAGTCCTTTTTACCCAATTTTTTTCGCAGCTCGAGTGCTGTGTTCAGTTTTGGGCACCGCAGTATGGGAGAGACATTGAGGTGCTGGAGTGTGTCCAGAGAAGGGCAACGGAGCTGGTGAGGGGTCTGGAGAACAAGTCTTATGAGGAGCGGCTGAGGGAACTGGGGTTGTTCAGCCTGGAGAAGAGAAGGTTGAGGGGAGACCTTCTCACTCTCTACAACTACCTGAAAGGAGGTTATAGCCAGGTGGGGTCAGTCTCTTCTCCCAGGGAACAAGTGATAGGACATGGCCTCAAGTTGTGCCAGGGGAGGTTTAGGTTGGATATGAGGAAAAACTTCTTTACAGAAAGGGTTCTCAAGCATTGGAAGAGGCTGCCCAGGGAGGTGGTGGAATCGCTGTGCCTGGAGGTATTTAAAAGCCGGGCAGACGTGGTGCTGAGGGACATGGGTTAGGGGTGGTTTTGGCAGTTTAGGTTTATGGTTGGACTCGATGATCTTGAAGGTCTCTTCCAACCCAAGTGATTCCATGATTCTATGATTCTATGATTCTTGATTGTGCTGGGAGCGGAGGGGGAAAAAACCCCCAGTGTGTTACCTGGTAGCCTACAATCCTGGGGGAGGCAGCCCCAGGAGAGCATGAGCGGGGACAAGCTGTGCCAGAGAAGGACCCAAAGAATCCCGCGTGGCATCCGATGGCACCTCAGCTCCTGTGGCAACCACGGTGGCAGACTCGACACACAACAAAATAGATTAAACATGGCTAAACCCTACTAAAATAGACGTTAGTCCTCAGGGCTCCAGTGATGGAAATGGGGCGGTGGGGCTGGACTCAGCATCAGGGCGTGGAGCCTTCGATCCCGCTCCCCCCGACCCAAATCCTGGCCCGGCTAAAGCTGGTGGGAATTTTCGCGTTGACGTTCAGCCCCGGCATCTTGCCAGAGGGCCAGATTTCTCCGCGAGCAGCCTGAAAGCTTTCCTCCGCTTCCCCCAGCCTCACGTAACACTGCAAAGAGATTTGCTCCGGATTTCCTTGGATTTGAGCTTGGCGTCGGGTCAGAGACCAAGAAACAGTGTAAATGTTGCTCCTCTACCATAAACTCTGGGACTAATACACCAACTGCAATCCAGGCGCTATCACCCACCAGTTCTGGGGGTGTTTTTCATCCCGCTAGCTCTTTCCTGTACCTGGTGGTAGATGATTCAGCACTTAGCGTAAGAGTTTATTCACTGTGATAATAGTTTTTCAAATTAGTGCTCCGTGTTTTCTAGGCGATGGGGCGGCCAGGATTAGGGGGAGAGAGGGAGCCTTCCTTTGAAGAGCTATTTTAACCCATTGCTGTCATCAGCAGCCAAAAAGGGTGAGGGATTCCGTTGGCCAGCTCCAGTCCTGCTGGCAGCCACTGGTGGCAAACTGGCCGCAGGATGAGGCACCGCTTGGCAGGGTCCAGGCAGAGACCACGGAGACACACACAGGGATGTGACCCAAAATGGATCCAAGGCTTTATCTCCACAGCTGGTAACACCCCGCAGAACATCGCCTTTTCCTTCCCCCTCGTTATTAGCAGGATAACGACACTCGTGGAGGGGTTGTTTTTCCCCAAATTCAATCCTTAAGCTCCCATCATGACCTGTCAGCTGTTTACTCCTGTAAATCCACAGGAGAGCGACAGCAGAGGAGAACAACTGCTTCAAAAGAGAAATAACTTCTCCATCCCCGCCGGGGCTGAGCGGCCACATCCATGAAGTCGCCTGCCCGGACATCTCCCTCCCCGGCTGCTGTTCCGCACCTCAACGCATCACGCAGGAGCGTGAGAACAAAGAAACCAACGCCGTCCATCCTGGTAAAAGCCCAATAGTTCATCAGCAATTCCTTATGTCACTCCAGATGGGGGACAAAGAGCATTTAAAAAAAAAAAAAAATGCAGGAGGAGAGAAGAAAGTTGTCAGCACTCAGGGCATGGCATCAGTGCCACCATCGGCACCAGCATCCCCTCTGGCTCCAGTGGCTATCCTGGCTAAATCCCCAGAATTTACTCAGCTCACGTCAGCGGTCACTCGGGATAACCGCAGAGAGACCCAGGCTCGAGGAGGTCAGATGAAGCGAGGATGAGGAAGACCGGGGGGACGCGAGGAGCATGGGTTGGCATGTCCCACCCTCCGCCTCCAGCGCGGCTGTGCCCGGGGACACCTTTCTCTCGCAGAGCTGCAATAGCTCCACCAGACTGAAGGCACTAATAAAACCTTCAAACGGAGCCAAGGGGTCCTCCCAAATGCTTCACATGGGAGGACACGAAAAAGGATTTGAGAAAGCGAGCGAGTAAGCAGCACATCTAGGAGGAGCTGGCTGGGACAACCTACGTTGATTTAAAACCAGTACCGCCTGCAGCTCTGCGGGCGCAGGCAGGGTTTGGGCAGAAATTGGGTTTTGGGCAGCAGGGGCAGGATGGCATAAACTCACTCACAGCAAAGGACGGCCAGGGCAGTCCGAACACCAACATCTTCTCTGACACCTTCCCCAACAGCCACCGTGGGGTGTAATTTTATTTTATTTTTTTCCAAGTCCAGTTTAGAAAAAACCTGCAAAAGGCAACAGGTTTAGCGGAGCACTCGGCGAGCAGGATGTCACTTCATTTCCCCATCACGTCTTCTGACTGCACTGTTCTCAAGATAACTGATAGGGACTTGTGGCTTAGTGCATTTCTGATATTGTAAGATTAATATCTGGCAGGCTTTTCCCCACCAGCAGTGACATCGCTCCACCGTGGGGCTTGGGCTTTACCCTCGTTTCTTCTTGTTCCGTCGCTTCTAATAGTGTGTTAACAGACATTTGCTGCTCCAACACCGGCTGGCGAGCGGGAGAGTTTCCCCAGACCCACAAATGGCAGCCCACCAAAATCACTACCAAAAGCACCACCAAAGCATTTTGCTAGTGCAACCCAAGAGGGTTTTGGAGAGGAATCTCTCAGAGGACTTTCCTTGGAGTCACTCTCAGGGCTGCCCCAGCCCCACCCGTGCTCCTGCCCGGTGCCCCCACCACAAAGCCTTCAGCATCCACCTTCACACCCTGACCGTCCTCACTTTGCGTTTAAGCCCACAAGTCTTAAAACCATGAATATTATTTGCTACGCTGACAAAACCATATTGCTTTTGCTTAAAGCCATGTATTCCCACTGGGCATTTGCTGTTACATTACTCCAACAAAAACAAAAAAAAAAAAAAAANAAAAAAAAAAAAAAAAAGAGTTAAGGAGAGGAATAAACGCAAGTCAGAGGCAGAAATCTTCCAGGGTACCAAACCCTCTGCAGCATTAACAACTATCAGACAAACTTTAGTTAACTCTGCTCTCTTTAAAATCCCGGGAAGCTGAGTTAACTTGCACAGCAGCCAGCCGGTAGAAGCCGTGAAGCCGGGTGAGACCGTGCCGGTAAATCCCCGTGGGACTGGGCAACGGCACCGTGACGCTGCCGAGAGCATCCCTGCGCTCGGGGGGCGGGATGCGGGTCCCAGAGCGAGCAAACGCCGCTAACCCGGGGCTGGCGCGGCAGCAGCGTGATGAGAAAAGACATTTATTAGGCAGAGCTAATGCCATTAGAGTAAATGGAGTTTGCCCAGAGGAATAACGAAGCAGTGAGACAGTTACAGCAAACGCCGGGGCGCTTCCCTCAGCCAGGGGTGATTTTAACGGTCGGGTGGACTTTGTCACACGGGCTACGAGCGCGTTTGTCCTTGTCCTCATCCTCCACAGCCCCCCTGGACTGGGGAGGGGGCTGAAACCCGAGGTTTTGGGCTGGAGATGATGAGCTGCGGGAGCCAGCGGGGATTTTGCGCTGTATTTTATTTAGAAACAGCCTGCCCTCATGTGGCGAATGGAAAACCAAAAGGCTGAAGATTTTTGGACTAAATGCGCCAGGACAGGGCACTCGTCTGTCGCATGCAGCTTTTCCTCACTCATTTTTGTGCCTGTTGCCACCTGCGCAGCACCCGCCTCTCCTGGCAATTCCCCCATAGTCACGGGCAAGTGGCCCAACGGAGAGCCCGGGGATGCCCAGGACAGCAGCGGCCACGCTCCCACCGCCGAGGTGTGTCCCCCAAATCCCAGCTCGGTCCCCGCAGCACCGGCACAGGGGTGGCTGCTCAAAGCCAAGGCAAGCCCTCAGAGGAGGCAGAGCACTGCGGCTCCGGCATCCGAAACAAGGAAAAGCCCCATTTGGGGTCAGTTGATGGGCAGAAAAGTAGGGTTTTTTCCCTTGAACACTTTCCGGGAAGGTGCAGGCTTGGCTGGGGAAGGCAATCGCACCCACCTCGCGCTCAGGGGGCTCCAGGCAGCCTCTCGGAGCAGCCTCAGCTTGCTGGGACAAGGCAGAAAAGCTTTACCCAGAATCAACATGAGCCAGAATAAGTAAAATCAGGCCAAGTAACAGCCCTGAGAAAGCCATCTCTTCCTTCCCCACCCAAGCAACTCATTTTTGGTTGGTTTTGCCGGTTTTTTTGTAAAAAACATGCACGAATCTTCCAAATCAGCATTGAAAAACCAGCTGCAATGTAAGACCAGGCTGCACCGAGGACCAGAGCACGCCGGCTGCATTTTGGTAGCCAAGCGGATCTGGAAGAGGCTGCCTGGGACAGTGGTGGAGTCACCATTCCTGGAGGTGTTTCCCAGCTGGGCAGACGTGGTGCTGAGGGACATGGGTTAGGGGTGGGTTGGGCAGTGCTGGGGTGATGGTTGGACTCCACAATCTTAAAGGTCTCTTCCAACCAAAACCCTTCTATGATTCTCATCACCAAGAGCTTCTTACCAGCATGGAAAAAGCAGAACAGGATCCCACAGCAGGAAGCTGAAGCGAGGCAAATCCTGCCCAACGCAGGTAGGTGCAAAGTTTCTGGCTCCAGGACCAGCTCCCGCGAAGGCAGGATGGTCCCTGAGGCCTCATGCCACCCCTCCGAGCCACACGAGGGGACAGGCCGGTGCCCAGCCCAGCACTGTGGGCTGACACAGAGCCACAGGGGAGGTGTCTTCCCACTTTTCCCACACCCCTTCATCTAACAGTCCCGTTTGCAAAGCTCCTTGGTTGCCGTTGGCACAAGCAAGCACCGACAACTCATCCCGGTCTCACCAGTCCCACTTCGGAGCCCGCACCCAGACGCTGACTTGTGATAACCCGTTAGAAAATGAGGGGTGAAACGCAATAAATGGCATTAACCTAGATGGCGCTCATGTACATATTTTTTTTTCCAGCCCGAAAAAGCGGCAGCCACAGAGTTTCACCCTAAAACCCGCTTTTCTCCCCCTGTTTCTGGCAGCAGCAGGGTCACCGGGCACTGCTTCCCATGGGCACTGTGGCAGCGTGAGCAGGTTGAAGCCCCCAGAGCAGGATGCTCCCGCAGGTCTAAGTCTCCATCCGAGGGATTCAGAGACCTGCTAGCTCCATCTCCCACCGACAACCTTCCAGCCGCCGGAGCGTCAGCATTGCAACAAACCGCCCGAGCGAGAAACTATTAAAAGCAGCCCTGCAGCCCTGCCCGCGCTCCAGCGGAGGCTCTAATTCCATTTTATCTGCTTGTCATCACCTCCTAAAACAAGCCAGGCCCGTGTTTTGGTTGGAGAGTGAGGGGTAACTGGGTAAAAGAGATTTTTGGTATATAAAAAGAATTCGGAGTAGGTCTGTTTACCACACTGCTGCCTCGGGAACGGCCCGTCAGCAGAGCTGGGGCGACGCGACAATCCGAGTTAAAGCAATTGTGTTTTGCGACTTTTACTGTAGGAATAAAATCGGATGGGTCGGTGGCAGCAGCCGCGCTCCTTCCCTTCCCCACTGCTCCCACACAGACTCGGCGGTGGAGGAACCGCGCTCTGCCAATACGGTCCTAGCTCAGTTAGTTTTAAATTTATTTTCTTTAAAGCTAACCAAACTTTTACTGCAGTTAAAGCACTTACCACAAAGTCTCCCCAAACCCAAACACAAGCAGCCATCTCGCGCCCCCTTCTGTACTGTATCGGGGTTAAGAGACCTAAAACATTTTAAATCAATCAATTAAGCGCTGTCACATGCTGCTCTTGGATGGAAGGGTAAGGCTCAGGTGCAGCATTCTTCAGCTGCAGGGCTGATTTATAAGGTTTTCCTCATCAAAAATGTTTTTGTTTTAGTAGAAATTGCTCCTTCTTTGAGCAAAACGGGGATTCAGGAGGCTGCGTCAGCCAAAAGAGAGCGCAAAGACTAAACTCTTTTCCCATCTCTCTGTATACTTTTTACTCCATATCGGCGCAAATCCAGATTTTTCCATCAGTCAAACCAGAAAACTTCCATCAAGCCAAAAGACCCTTTTGAACAAGAAAAAAAGAAGAGGAAAATTAAAGAGAGAAGCCATGTCGGCCAGTCCTGCGCCCTCCCTAAGGGAAGAGCGATGTCTGGGGAGCACCAGCAGGACAAACCTCCCATCTCGTGGGCTGGCGCTTCCCAGGAAGCCCCCAATTCCTCTCGTATCCCAGCCGGAGAGCTGGAAACTCAGCTACGAGCAGCATCGGTTGGCAGCTGATGGCGCAGCACCACCACCACCATGGGTAGCTGACCTCGGCGCGGGGATACAGGTTGGGATTTTCAAGCAGCTTTCAGGGATTTAAGCGCCCATCTTGGACGCTAAAAATTAACAGGAGTGGATGTTCCGGGACCCGGTGCTACTCCGAAAAATTGTGTTTGTAAAAGCACTAACGAGCATCTGGACCGCTGCCGGGTAGGGGAAGGAACAAGCGCTTCGGGCTTTGCTGCTAACGAACGTGGAGGAGTGGTCCAGCTTGGGAGGAGGAAAGGGGGCTGTGTTTTTAGGGCAGGAAGATCTTAATTTCCCTTTCATTGCCACAGCAAAGCTCGGAGCAGGCAGGCAGGCTGACACAGTGCGGCCTTTGAAGTCCCCAGAGATTTGTCACTCCTGTCAAGCTTTCAATCTGTCCCGCCAGCCATTTGCTGCGGCTGCAGGGCACCTACCGGCAAAGCAGGTTTGGTGCCTCCACCAGCAGAGAACAGCACAAGAACGGCGCTTTGTGGCAAAGAGCCCCTTTCCCTTAAAAAAAATGCAAATAAATAAGCAAACCCCACTTTACTCCAGCTCCGTTATCACCAGATTAACAAAATGGTAATTTCCTCTTCCATATGAGTTATATATATATAAAATATATAAAAACAGCATTGGTGATTTCCCCTTTGGTTCAGCGCGGCAATTCCCCACACTTTATAAAATCCTTTGGCAAATGAAATGTAACCTGCACAAGCACCAGTTCCAACGGGAAAGGTAATTAGCCAAATAATTGGTGACTTCTGATCCAGCTGCAGCAGCCGGCATACTGACTGCAGAAGTACGGTAACTTAAATCAATAGGGAGATGGAAAAAGTTAAAGAGAATGAGACCTGTTATTCCGGTGTATCGTCGCAGGGGATCCGATACGGGAAAGACGTGCAGCCGGGAAGAGACGAAGGATGTATGCAACATGGAATTACCTTCTCAGCCAGCAGGGCAGGATGAGATCCAGCTTCGATCTGGGTGATACTCGGTAACTTAGAAATACTTACAACTCTACATCGGGTGTGATTTAAACCTAAAAACGTATGAAAAAGAAACACAGATTTTCTGGACCCACACTGTAATTACTTTGGACAAAGTCACTCGGGAGCAGCCGGAGATGAAGGCAGCGAGCACAGAGGCTGGAAGACACGCCGGTTAGAAACCCTTTACCTGTGCACCAATTTAGACATGAATGTGCTGTTAAAAAAGACACCCCGAAGACCATCAACAGCAGCAGATACTTCAAAAAGAAATGGTAGGTCAGAAGTATTAAGAATTATTTTCACAAGCTTCCTTTAAGAGAAGAGGAAAGTACCCACTGGATGCTCTGCGAGATAAACACTGATTACAGCTGGGAATGACCGTGCGCATATTAAATAACAGAAAGTGATGTGTGGCAGGAAGGAGACTGAAATAATATGAAATATTCCCACTCTATAAAAATAGCCTATGCACTCCGATGCACTCCGAAGCCCTCTGAAGTTTCCAGAACAGGAGTTGTCTCTTTCCACGAGAAGCCCTCACGTCTGCGTGTGCTTGGACCTATTTATATACTTCCAGTAAAAAAAAAAAAAAAAAATCACTGGTGCCGACTCCTTTCTGACATCCCAATCCCAGAAATAGCCGCTGCGACAGCTCCTGGAACAGCCTCAGCCCCTCCACACCGCTCCTCATGGATTGAAAAAAACAACCAACCAACCACAAAACCGAATGTCCTTGTTTAAAAAGCAGCACAGCAACCCCCGCACCGGCACAGCGATAGCCGAACCTCAGATTTCACCCCTTTTCACCTTTCCTGCAGCACAGCATTGCTGCAGCGCCCAAACGCCCATCCCTGCAACCCCGGCGCTTCCTGTGGGAGAAGGGGCTGCGGAGAATCCCCAGAGAGACAGGGGAAACCGCCAGCTTCAGCTCTTTGGAAGGCAGCGTCAGGGCAAGGCAAAAAGTCCAACAGAAAAGCCCAAGATCCCGTGGATTCCTCCCTCGCCGGGAGCTGGAGACAAAACTCCGCTGCTTCCGAAAGACAGCCCCGCTCTGCAGGAGGACACCCCACCCCAGAGCTCCACACACCCCAACTCCTCATCACCCTTCCCGGCGTTCGGACATCCAGAACACCCAAAACCACCACTCTCGGGCTGGTTTGCTTTGGGGTCGGGTTGGTTTGTGGGGGGTTTTCTGAACTTGTTGGGGGTTTTTTTTGTCCTCCTGGGGCTCCACCTGATTACACAGGGCATCCGAAATCCTGAGAAAGCAAGGGCATCTCCCGAAAAAATCTCCCAAAGCGATGTTCTGGGCTTAAGAAAAGGGAATTCTGCGCAGCGCCACTAGTGTAAAGATGGGTCAAAAGTCAGGTTCAGCGTTTTCAAACCTTTGAAAACGTTAAGTCCTGACACAGGGATGTGGGCAGGGCAAACCAGGCATTTCTGTGTGACAGAGCGTGGTGGGTCAGGGGCAACCTGCTCCGAGAGTGGCTTCTGGAACCCGTGCGAGCCCGTAGCGTGTCCTCGGGTGGGAGAGGGCAGGACAGGAGAGCTCAGAGTTGGGACAGACGCCGTGGCAGGAGACGTGCAGTGAACACGAGCTCAGAGCCAGCCCTCCGCCACCTCTGCAGCTTCCAATCACACCACCCTCCTCCTCCTCCTCAGCTTTAAAGGTGGTTAATGGGAGCACGTCGGACTTCCAAACCCTCCAATGCCGATCCCCTGGGAGTTCACCCCCTCCTCACCATTTCACCACAGTCCTGGAGACTCCCCACCCACCCCACTCCGCTGGAATCCCGGAGCCCGACGACAAAACCAACTTCCTACACGCGTCGGAAGCACACACGGGGCACTGCTTTGCAGAAGCTGCCCCCCAGGAGAGCAGGGCATCCCAGCCGGTTTGCAACCGCAGGGAACATCTGGCTCGCTTCCCGCTTTCGGCGCTTTGGGCAAAGTCAGTCAATTCCATGCAAACCACCCCAGCTGCAAACCGCAGGCTCGTCACTCGGAACAGATTGCGTGGACGCGCTGCAGAACAGCAAACACCTTTGCTGGGAATAGCGCGCTCCCACCCGCCGGATCGGGCAACACCAACAATCCCAGAGAACTCCAGAGGCAGCCCGTTCCACGCCAGAGCCGCGGGTCACCTGCTAACGGCTCAGTGCGGGTGGGATGGGTTTGGGATGCCCTTCTCAAGCTCTGGCCCCACCAGGGTGCTCAGAAGCCCTCGGTGGCAAGACATCCTGGGACAACCACGCCAGCACCATCCACGAAACGTGCATCGAATCCCCTTCCAGCACCCAGCCTGCCAGCACAAGCCTGGTTCACCCAAAAAACCCCAAGACTCCAGTGGAAGAGCTGGGTAGGGCTCCAGGATTAGCAACGCAAAGCCAGGCTTGGAGCATCTCCCAAGAGCGCGTGAACATGGCAATAAACATGGGTTTTGCTCCCGGCACGAACACATCCCGCCGCCTTCCACGTGGCCGGGGTAAGATGCACCGGAGTTAAATCACAATTACTACATCCTCCGACCCGTTTTTCCCCGCTGTGCAGCCAGAAGGGCTCTACGCTCCAGGAACACCTTTGCCTTTCATTCGCGCGGGGATCTGAAGTCCACATCAGGGCTCTGCAAAGCACATGCTTGGGAACTCGGCCTCAGATCAGGCTCCGGGATAGAAAAATGACCGGGAGCCGTCCAGTGTAGGGAAGCCCCCGCGGGAACTGTGCCCTTGCACTCCGCCAGGACCGCTCCGCTTGGCGTTATTTTCTTCCCTGCTGTGGACAACCACCCCCAGCCCAGGTCTGGGCACAGGACCCTGGGGACAGGACTGCACCGGGGACCCGCCGTGCCATCAGCCCAGCCGCAGCGGCCACCACACACCAGACCAGCAACGGGATCCTTTTAAATCTCCAAATATTCCAGCCAGGGCGGGAAGGAGGGTGTTGTAAACCGGCGGGTGCCACCCGCATACCCGGACCACATCCATTCCGACCACGGCAGGGACCTCGAGCCGCGGCTCGGAGCCAGTCTCAAAGCTCTGCCACAACAGGCGTGCGTAACCACGCAGTTTTAAGAGGTCAGACTTAATAAAAAACCAAAACCAACCAAAGCCCGAGCACCCACGCGACCCTCTCGCCAAGACGCCCAGGCGTTCCCCCTTAGCAGGCAGGCCACCCTACACTAAAAAAAAGGCCCAAACGACACGTTTTGCACACTCCGGCAAGGCCACAGGAGCCTCCGCAAGGCTGCTCCCCGCAGGCGTATCCTTGCTCGCCCACCCACAACACGCGGCACCAGCGCAGCCCCCTCCTCTGCCCAGACCCCATTGCTCACTCCGCACTCACGCTATCCCAGCACAAAATTCCAGCCTGGCACATTGAGAGGAGCCTCAGCTCCAACCCCTGCTCCCATGGCAGAGCGGAGCCTCTGGTGCTGGGACAAACCACCATCTCCCCACTGCCAGGGGCAGCAGCGCAAGCCCGGCTGCAGCTCCACTTCCAGACTCAGCAGGTCAAAAAGAAGGGGAAAAAAAGGAGCGTGAGCATAACTTAAGGACGAGCAGAACCACTGGACAATATCCTTCTCCTGGCCTGGGGAGAAACGTCCCGCTTCCCAGCAAAGAGCCTCCTGGAAGCAGCAGCAGCAAGAGGAGGTTCGTAGCAGATCCACTTTCTTCAAAACCGAGGGGGAGGAGGTTGCTGGAGGAAGCAGGACAAGGCCGTAACCCACAAGCCGGCAAAAAAAGGGTCTCCCGTATTTTTCTTACTCGCCGACTGCAAGTATGCTTTAGTCAGATTATTAAACACAAGTTTTATTTTAAAAAATCTTTTTATTGGGAAGTCCACCACAGTCGTTTACACGTTATTAACAGAAACAAACTCCCAAAACGCCCTTCCCTGGACCACTGCGACTATTCCAGGGGTTTGGCTTGGTTTTAATTTTTTTTTGGTCTCTTCAAACGGTAGACAAACCTTAGCACCTGGAATAAGTTTTTCCCTCTTCCCATCCCTTCAAGCTGTGGAGTCACCGGCAAGCCGTGACGGCCATTACCACAGACTCCGCCAGGAGAATCCGCTGCCTGACAAGAGCCAGGCTGTCAGCGATGAAGGTCTTGCGGTTTACAGATGGATACCGTGCAATTTTTCTCCTACTAAACTAATCAAAATTGCATCGTGATCCACCCGACAACAGCAAAACAAGGCTTCCCGCGCCAGCGAGGTTGGGGCAGCGCAGCCTGAAGACAAGTCCTCCTTTCCTCCACAGGCCGGGACAAGTGCAATACTCTACGTACAGCTACAAGTAATGCAACAAATCCCCACCCATGGAGAAACCAGCGCAAGGCACCGTCAGCTCTTCCACGGGGAAAAAAAAACAGAGGAGATGGAGGGGGGAGAAGGAAAGGGGGGAAAAAAATAAAAAAAAAAAGCTCCCAAACCCATTATCCACCACAGCTTCACCACCACCACAGTCAGTTTTGCATGGATTTGCACAGCAATTTTAGTAAGCTGGGATGCAAACCTGCAAAACTGACTGTAATCAGCACCGTCTTCTCCAAAAAAAAAATTAAAAAAATAAAAATACACACACACACCCCCCGCCACTAGCCGGGATGCACTTTATCTAGCAGTACTGGAAGTGCCCACATTACAGTAGGTCCGATTCCAAGCTACCTGCACTATGAGCACTTTGATACTGCTAGGACAAAACTACTTCCCCGGCCATCGCCTTCGAGGAAAAAACGCTTCGATTAAAAAATCGGTAATTGCTGAGCTAAAGCCAGAGGGAGGCGGGTTTGGGGTCTGGGTTTTTTTTTTTTTGGCTGTGTAGGCAGCGGCTTGTGCCAGAAGGAGCATTTAGGGCAGTAGATTCTACGCTACTTCACTAACTGCACTAGATGCACCTTAACACAAGGACCATTTGGAGCTCCAGCGCCGCAAAACCCACCATCCCAGTTCCGTCCGTGCCCCACTACCATCACCGAATCGCCACAGTAATGCCAGAAGTGCTTAAACTGCAGTAGAACCTAAACTCTACCTGCACTGTAAGCACTTTTGCACAACTCGAGGCCTATCACCAGACAGAAACTCTTCTGCTTTAAAAAGGTCGTCGTCATCATCGTCATCGTCGCCTTCTTTTGGCTTAAAGCGTTGCGGCCGAAGCGCCGGAGCCGGTGGTACCTGCTGAGAGAGAAGACCAATATTATAGGGAATGTTGTCCAGCACAGAGAAGGATCTGCCACTCGCTCTGGCAGAGAGCTCCCTGCGGAATCGTGGCGGGAGAAAGGGAGTTTGGAGAAGGCAGTTCAGCCGGGAGCACACCAAGGAAGAGCTGGCTGCTAATTCACCCGCTGAAATTACGGTGGAAACGGCTCCCTCCAGTTTGTAACCGTAACAGGTACCGAAACATCCCAGTTTCCCGCTCTCCCCCATTTCTACAGTCCGTGAGACGTTTTCCTTAACCTTTCTCCCGGAGCTTTTACCGAGTACCCTGCATCACCCCACGCTTCCCCCCCCAGATGAAGGGTAAGAAAAGTTCTGACACATGATCCCGCATCGCTCCGCACCGGAGAATGGAGTGTCTGTACTCCAGATGATGCGGCGAACCGCCCACGCAGCACAAAGGCGACCCAGGAACGGGGTGGGGATGGGGGGGAAGAGAAAATAAAACATAAATAATAAATAAATAATTAAATAAAACATATTAACAAATTTAAATTTCCCTCCCTGTCAAGACCCGGCGGCACAAAGGGGAGGCTTTTGCCTGGGATGCTCCGGGGAAGCGGG
>VZSF01006713.1:406511-418470 GCA_013398295.1 Chionis minor | reverse complement strand
CTTGGTCAACTCCTCATCCATCCCCAGGAAGAGTTCTGTGCACTCCAGCTGGTCATTGACAAAGAGAGCAACATCCCCTCCTCATATTCCCTGCNAGGGGTACCGTACCGACGCGCACCGACCGGACCCAGACCGTCCCCGCCCGCTCCCAAACTGGGAACTCCCCTCCCCGGCTAGCTCCCCCTAAATACTGGGAATGGCGTCACGTGGTGTGGAATACCTGTGCTGGGCCAGATATTAACCCTGTCCCTGCCGGAACCAGGACACCCATAAACTCTTGGTCAACTCCTCATCCATCCCCAGGAAGAGTTCTGTGCACTCCAGCTGGTCATTGACAAAGAGAGCAACATCCCCTCCTCATATTCCCTGCCTGTCCTTCCTGAAGAGCCTATATCCTTCCATTCCAACATTCCAGTCATAGGAACCATCCCACCACATCTCCATAATGTCAATAAGCAATACCCCTGCAAGAGTGCACACGTCTCTAACTCCAAATGTTTATTGCCCATGCTACATGGGTTTGCACAGAGGCATTTAAGCTGGGCTCCTGATGAATCTGACTTACTGGCTTGAGTGCCTGGAATTCCTTTGTGTTGCACCCCATGTGCTCTCTTGCTGACCTGCAATCCTTTCCAGGCTCTGAGTATCTATTGCTGGCACTAGCATCAAACTGGTAGGAGTGGGATGGATTGAGGTTCCCCTCCGCTGGCAATTTCAGTTTAAAGCTCTCTTTACCAGCTTGGCAAGCCTATGACTGAAGATGTTCTTTCCCTTCTCTGACAGATGGACCCCATCAACACCCAGTGCATGTGGTTTCTCAAAACAAGTCCTATGATCAAAGTAGCAGAACCCCTGGCTGTGGCACTAGTCCTGTAACCATTTGTTGACTCACCAGATTCAACTGGCCCATTCAAATCCCTTTCCTTTGAATGGAACGATTGATGAAAAAAACTATCTGTGCTCCAGAGTCCCTTACTGACACTCCCAGGGCTCTGTAATCCTTCTTCGTGTTCCTCAGACTGCTCCTTGCAGTATCACTGGTGCCCATGTGAAACAACAGCAGTGGGCATTGGTGTCATCCCTGATACAAACCCTCAGTAAGCAGCACACCTCTCTGGAGAGTGTGTTAGGTCAGCAAATGGGCACCTCTGTGCCTTTCAGAAGAGAGTCACCTACTACTATCACCCATTGCCTTTTCTGATTTGTGCTGGTTGTTATTGAGGGAGCAGATCAGGCTCCCTTACTCAGTTCCAGCATCTCTCCTGATGTGACAGGTCTCTCCTCTTCAGTCTGCAGAGTGGTGAACCCATTCTGCAAGGAAACCTCAGACTCCAGGGGAAGTCTCTTCCTTCTGCTGGCTCTTGCCTTTGCAAGCTTCCATTCTTCTGCATTATTGTCCCCCCTCCTTTTGGTGTGTTTTTGGTTGTTTGGCTGTGAGCTGTGGGTCAACTGCAGACTGTGCCCAGAACCAGCTATCTATCTCCTTCTCAGCCTCCCTGATGTTATGCAGCCTCCTCACTGCCTCCTGCAGCTCAGCCACCTGCCGCAGGAGGTCCTCCACCTGGGCACATATTTTGCAGGCAGGTCTGCCACCTATCCCTGCCCCAGGAGAAAGGTCTAGACACTTCCTGCAGTCTGAGGTCTATGCTGCAGCCCCTCCCTTCAGTAGCTCTGTCTAGGTGGAAGCATCGGCCACTGCTGGAGTAGATGGTGCAGATCTCCTAGCCAGAGCTTCAGCCTTTGCTTTTAGACAAGTGCCCACCATTCTGCCTTGAGGGTCGGGGAGGACAAGTGCCCTTGACCTGTACAGATGGTCACAGAACAGTGCCTGGTTGCTGGGTTATGTGTCCTTCAAGTCTCCCACTCAGACAGTGCAATGACCCTCCTTCAAAGAGGGGCACCTTCTTTGTATGCCCTCCTGTGCAAACGGCCATACTACACCCTGGCTAACACACCTCACCCTGTTTGCCTGCTCTGGTCACGGCCCTGTGGTCACTTGTGCTCCCCAGGCTGCTTTTTGTAGGTGTGGGGGTGGTTGTGGTTGCTCTGGCAAAGCCCAGGCTTTGTCAGCATCTCCTGCAAGGGCTGCTGGCTCCTGGTGTGTCTCTCCACTGCCCTGGGGCTTCCCTACCTCAGGAAAACCCCCTGTGTGCCAAGGTCTGGCACTCTGACTGGTTTTTCTTTTTCCGCAGCAGTGAAACTTTTGTTTTCTGCCCAAGCTGGGCAGTGCAACCTCCCCATGGGACGTAGGGAACCAACCCACACCTAGTGGTGGGCTGGCAGCATGGGGGCAGCATGCAGAGACCTCACCTCAGAGTGCAGGGTCACCCACAGGGCACCTCCGCACCTGAGGGGTGCGTTGGCATGGTGTCAGGAGCAGCAGGGGAGAACTCAAAGCTGGGGCAGCTGCATCTCTCAAAGGAGAGGAACCTCCATGGATGGAGAGGGGGTGATGACAGTCCCAGTGGCCAGGAGGGTGGCATATGTCACTGTGTGAGTGTGGGGTGTGTGTGCCTGCATGTACGCATATGCATGCAGCAGCAGGGGATGAGAGCTTTTTGGGAATAGCTCTAGAAGGGTATTTAGAAGTTTCTAGGTGTCTGCTAACATTTAAAAAATATCTATTATTATGGTTTATCTATTACGTTGGTTATATTGATTCTGAATATAGAATTAATTGATTTCTGTTTAATTACGTGTCATTAATAAAACCATAAATGGCTTTGAAGCTGATTTTAGTGAAATCACACAAGCAGAATACTTCTTCCCTGAGAAAAATATCATATCTATTTTTCTTTACGGTTAATCCTGTAGCACATCCATTCTTGCGATTTTTTAAGACAGATAGGAAAAAAAAACCCCAAACTTATATAAAAGGTTGATTTCATGATCCTCATGATTTAAGAAAACAGTGATTTCATAAAATAATATTGTACTTTAAAGACTTTTGTCATTTAAGGCTGACATTTTGTGAGAGCAGCTCCTCAGGTTTTTCACTGTCTAATCACACACCAACATTAACCTTCAAATAAGACATTTCCTGAGCTTTCACATCTACTGGAGAAATTGATCCTGCCTTTTCTTCCAACTCTAGGGAGTATACTTCCTCATGTTTGAAGACAGCAACACTAGTTCAATATTATATCTATATTATAATAATGACATTAATGATCACTTTCTGTATTACAAAAGAATTTGAGTTGTGCATTGCTGTCTGTGCAATACATATGTCATAGAAATGAGACAGACTGTTTCAAAGAAAGTATGTTTTTTTTTCCTGAGACAAGGCGAAAGAATTTTGTGGAACTGAGAAAAGAAGAAAGATTTTATGAGTAAGAAATTGTGAAGAAATAATGTCAGTAAGGCATAGTAACAAAGAAAGAGAATAAGCAGAGATATGTACTATATATGGAAGATTTTAACAGTATCAGCGTATTGTAAATGCTTGTATAGGCAGTGTACACATAAAATAGTGTGTTAAATATAAGACCATATATAATCACTAAAATAACTTTAGTCAAGTTCTAAAACTTCCTAAACTTCTAACTTGTCATTGTCAGTTATCAACTTACTATGCACATCACAATACATGGAAACATGTCTACTTTGAACTGCAGCAGAACTAATTGCAAAACTTATCTCTTTGTCTAAAGTTGGCTTTAATATTGTGTGAAAATGGATGGGGTTGCAACATGAAGCCATGCTTGTGCCAGTAAAGGCAGAAGGAAAGAAGCAAGTGAAGGAAGTAAAAAATAAGTTGTACTGTAGTCGTAGGAGTGAGTCAAAGGACGCTCCACATCTACAGCAACTTTATAGTGTTGTATCAGGTTTGCATGGCAAGGTTTTGGTAGCATGGGGACTACAGACATGGCTTCTATGAGAAGCTGCTAGACGCTTCCCCCATGTCTGACAGAGCCAGTGCCAGCTGGCTCCAGGAAAGACCTGCTGCTGGCCAAGGCTGAGCCCACCAGTGACGGTGGTACTGCCCCTGTCATAACATATTTAAGAAGGGGAAAAAAAACTGCTGCACAACAGTAGCTGGGAGAGAGGAGTGAGAATATGTGAGAGAAGCAACTCTGCATATACCAAGGCCAGTGAAAAAGGAGGGGGAGGAGGTGCTCCAGGCACTGAAGCAGAGATTCCTTGTAGTCAGTGGTGAAGACCATGGTGAGGCAGGTTGTGATAGAGCAACTTGGTGAGCACCTGGCATCCAGCCAAGGTCAAACCACCACAAATGTATTTAATGTTTATCAAATTTACCATACACCACAAAGTAACAGATACCGGTATCATTCAGAACACCTACGAGCATATGGGTAATAATTTATTCTTCAAAAATCAGCTGCTACATATAACTTTCTTCTGCGCTTAGTATTTCACTAGAATACCACTGAAGCTATGCTTACTAGTTGTACCGTAATTTGGAATCCTGTTATCTTAAGTGGAGTGATCAAAGCCAAAGTTGAATTTAGAACTGAATTTAAGCATGGATTTCTCAGTTTTAACATTGTTTATACTTAAGAAACAGCTATTATTTGAACTTTGTTCCTTCCTTTTCACATTATATGTTTAAGCAGAATTTAGCATAAATTCATAGTCTGAGTCACAAGGCAGTACCTGAATACAACAATGATTAGTAATGATTTAAGTAGTACATTGAAAAGCATATCTGTAATCATTACACTCAAAGATTCTTAAATAAAAATATTTAATTAATAGTAATAAATGCTAACAAATTAATGCATGCATATCCTAATCCTAAATCTAAACTGCAGAGTCACCACTCACTTTCCAGATTAGCAAATTATTTTGAAAATTAAGTAAAATTAAAGGCTGACACTGTTAGTTTCAATTGAACTACTTAGATCTTGTCAACCATTTTTGTTAACTTAGAACCACATTTAGGATAGATACATACATACATATGTAGATAGGTGACATATCTATATAGATATGTGAACATTTTCATAATCTCTAAAGGAAATTATGTGTTATTCATTCAAAAATCACTTTTAATCCTCTGCATTTTTGGGATGTAAATTGATGAAAAAATTTGCATCTTCTCTCTCCATTTTAAACTATAGCATGAAACAGAACACTGTACTAAGAGTTTTGGGCTAGCTCCAGACAGGCTGACTTGTCCGCATAACACAAAAATCATAACCTCACTCCTTAAAATAGAATATCTGTGTTATCATGATGATAGCACTGCTAATAAACCTTGCTATTGACATGGTGGTGCAGTATCATGCTGACATAGATGATATCGGTGTAGTATCATGTTCTGAAATTAGTTTAACCAGCAGTTCTTGATGCATACACACTTTACTTCGACTAGTCCTATCTTATTTCCCTTTTTGTGCATGTGTTCTTAATCTATTCTCTAACAGTATTGGTAACACTGCTAATGTACACCATAGGAAAAAAAAAAAAAGTGATGACTTGCAAACACTGTACCAATGATTCATATAGCAGTAACATTTCCTGTTTGTGATATTAGAATTGCTTTTCGTAGTGATGAGTCATGGTATCAGAATAGTTATTTGTGATTTGACTGAATAAATCAGGAATGAAGATTAAGTTAAGGATGAAGATTACGTATGTTCTCTTCTTCCATATGGTGGCAAAGAATTGCAGACTAATTTGTAGTTAGTATAATGATGAATAAATGTTGAAAAATTTTGCCGTTACCTTGTAGCACTTCCCTAGACAAAAATATAATTAAAAATTAAGAAAGCTTTGTCCTTATGAGAGCTGCAGCATGAGTCATAATTGCTATAATTGCCCATTAAAATAATGAAAACTTTGGAAGTAGGACTACTAGTTAGTATTAATAGCTTTTTTCCCCTCACTATGCTACAGCACAAAATCATGCTCCTGTATTGTCTTTATGTGAATTCCAGTAGAGATTTTACATCCAGCCCAATACTAGAAGGAAAGTGGTTGCCTTTTAAGTCAGTGTCACCACTTCCAATTCATTTTGATATTCAACAATGTACTTCAAAAAAATTCATAGATCCATTTTTCAATTGTAGCTCAATTCTACACATTTCTACAGCCCAGGTCAATACTGGGCCTGGCAAAACTGCTGAAAATAGTAGGTGACAGTTGTCTGTTACCTCTGACACTCCTTACGCTTTGTCATTTTCTGTTACTATCTTTTCCCTCCCAGAGGCTTATATAGAATTTTAAAACTGCAGTAAGACTCTTAGTGTGTTGTCCTTACCTGTATAATGAAAAGCCAGTATAGTTATGAAAGTATTTGGCACTCTTCTATTCATATTTTAACTAGTATTTTGTCCAAAGCTAGTGTCTTGCTGCATGCTTGTTATTATCTGTTACTGTAAGCCATGAAGCTGCTCATAAATTACACCAGTCTTGAAGATTTCATAATTTATATGTGACCAAGCAGATGAGTAAATTGTCTCATTGTCACAAAGGGGTTATAAAAAGATCAAGCAACCATTCCATATTTTATATTATTCTTCTATCAAGCAGAGTATATATAAGAGAAAAATACATTTTGAAAAGTGAAATATGTAGTAAAACCAAAAACTCAGTATTTCTGTGTGTAGAAGCTGTGAGAAAAAGTAGTTGTTAAGACAGGAATTTGTTCCTAAAATCTATACCTACTTCAGTTTGAACAACAAGAACTAAATTCTTTAGCAACAGAAATGAACATAAGGGTTATAGAACTATGGTGACCTATGTTGGCCAAAGATTTGGCCATAATAACAACTTTCTTTCAGGTGAGAAGGTAGAAGGATTCAATTTTTCAATTAGATGGACTGCCAAACTCACAATTTTTCAGAGGCAGGAACTACATAATTACTTCTGTGGTTGGAATATTCTATACCATGTTTCCAGCAGAGGTATCTTTATTCAAGCTATTCAAGACCAATGGAAATAAGAATTAATAGGAGAAATACCTGCAGAATCTTCAAATTTTTTTGCTTGCAGAATGTAGTAAAATCTCTAATCAATAAACTAGTTCCAGAATGTGCCAAGAGTTACACTCAAAACGTATGCACAACAAAAGAAATAACTAAAATTGAGCAAAAGAGTTAATAGACATCCCACTGGTAAGCACTGGAACTATACATGTTCTGGAAGGAAAGCACCGTATTGAATGGGAACATTTTCTTAAACACGGGGTAAAATGGAAGGCTAGTCTCATTTTAAAACCTTCAGTTGTATTTTAACTTTCAAACTAAAACCTATTACTGTTAATGCCAATGTAAAGTTTAAAATAAGCTTTAGTTTTACATTAGTTATTCTTACATTACTCAGACCTCTTCCTCAGATGAAACATTCCTTTAAATCAATGTATTGATTAATGAACAAAGATAAGGATTATAGAATTTAGTTTCATGTCTCATATAGTTTAGTTGACAAAAAATGTCCTACATAACACATTTGTGTGATTTTTTCCCTGTGCCTGGTATAGTTTAATATTAGATTGCTTCTCACAGAAATAAGTAGAAATATTTTAATAGCTTGAACTTAGTTATATATAATTCATAAATGTTACTTATTTAATACTCATTTGTGCATATTCCAGCACATTTCTACAGTTTGATTCTCTATCTAAATTTCATACTTCAAGGGTTACATCTGCAGTTGTTATGTGAAGATTGAACCTTTTTTCGTTAAAGTAGATTTCCACTGGATTAACCTTCTGCTTTTAAAATGTACCATTTAATCAGTGCTGCTATTTTCTTGTAATGGAAAAGAGCAAAGCTTATGATTGTTGGCTTTGTATAAGTATACTGTACAAACAATAAGTTTTTCTGCTTACATTGTAAAATCATGCAGCCATGGAGAAAAATACTGTAGCATGGAAGAGTACATAATTATGAAAGAGTGGTACTAATTTTTCAGTTGCCTGTATTTGAAATGGAGCAAAGACAAAATATTTCTCTTTTATTTCACATGTGTATTTTACAGAATCTAAATATTAATTTTGAAAATTATTCCATGGAAACAATTTCTTCCTTGGAAGTAAAAGTCAGATAGACCCTCAGAAGAAGCTGAAAGAAGTGAATGTGCTGGTTTGTATATGGCAAGTATTTGATACAGTGATTTTAACAGAAAGTCATTCTTTATCATAATGCTAAATGACATAACATAATATTCCAGAAAGGGGAAGAAAATTGTATTTTTCAGGATAAATGATCTTTTAATTCTGAACACTACATAGCAAAATTTAGAGTGAATACAAAAGGTTAAAATAGTTACTATTATTATTGTGAATTGGTAATAAAGCATCCTTTGTATGTATTAACAGCTGATATATTCATAGAATAAAAAAAAAACTGTAGTCTTTGTGGGTTTTTAACAAAGCAATGTATTTTGAAATTAGAAATATATAGAAAGTGCAATGTCTTTCAGGCTGAGAAACTCAGGGAAAGATGGGGAAGAACTGTTCTGCCTTGCTGCTCATTGAGCTGAGATGGTGTGAAGACGTTTACCTTTTGCATGAATTAGAAGACTTTTTGTTCTCCATTGAAACTTTGGTTGTGTCTGGAGATTTGTCTGTATTGTGTAAGAGACAATTTGCCTATAAATTTAAATCTGTTTTTAATTATAAACTGAATAAATATCAGTTCACACAAAATAGATTTATTGTTACAGTAAATCTGGAGTAAATAAAGGAAAACAATCCTCTTCCCATTTTCTTTGATAGGTGACGGCTTAACTTAAATTGAATAACAACAGATTGCATGTTGTTAAACTGATAAAAGATTATGTTAAGCCATGAGACTCACACAATTTGTGTTCAAGCCTTCCTTTTATTATCTTGCTGGTTTTGCTTGTTTGAATTTTACATTTCCTCCCACAAAAAAAACCTACTATCAAACCTGCAGCTTCATCAGGTGAATACCAAGATCATCACTAGCTAGTGATAAAGCTGTAGTTTAAGATTTTCCTGCTGATTTCTGTGCATTATTCCTCCTTGATGTACTGATAGTAATTTAAATATTTTTATTTTTATTTTTCCAGAGACATGGATAAAGCTATGTATGAACCATGTAGGAAGGCTATTTATTGTAATCTTAAGATAAAATTAATGGCTTTTTTTTGTTTGCTTGTTTGTTTTGAACCACATACTAGTATCTATATAAATGTATGAGTTCAGAAGTTTGAGGATCTTGGTTCTGCTTTAGAAAACTCCTCCAGAAAGTTGTTATCATACACTTTTAATCTATAATTTTATTATAATGAGCAACTACTTGCTCGTTCTAATGTGCATGGGAGACCTAAACTTGTTTCCCTAGAAGTCAACAAGATACTTCTAGTTACATGATAATCCATGGCAGCTACAGATTTACAGGGTATAACTGGATGATATATCAGTGATAACTGGTATTGCCTCTGATAAACAAACTTTCCTATACTGAATTCAGATAACGTCTACTTAATTACAAAAAAGTGATTAAATTCTGCATTCCACAGATTTTCTTTGTATATCCACAATGAAAATCAGGAGAAAAAGTATGGTATTCTCACTTAAAAACTCTTTAAAATAGCTATTCCTTAAAAATACTTATTGTAATAAATACTAAAAATCCACAAAAGACAAGAGTATAAAGAAAGCTGATGGAAAAGAGCAAGGCAACCAAGCAAGCAAGATGTAGAAGAAGGTAACGTGATTATATGGGAATGCGTAATTATTTTTCTTGTTGAAACTGTATGATTGTGCAACAGAGACAAAACACTCCATTGCGTGGAACCATTTAGGGAGATTTTGCTGGCTGATTATTTAAGGGTGAGAATTTTTAAGTATAAGGTAGGATAGGCAAAATGCAAAAGACACAGGTAGCAAGAAAAGATGGAAAGAATACTAAAAAGACAACAAATATGCAGTAAGAACTCAGAAGTTATTATAAAAGATATACTTTTTCTGGAATCTCAGAGGTACTATGAAGAATTTCTTGCCACCCATTAAAGATTGCTAGCCTGAAAATAAAGCTGGAGAAAAGGAAACAATGACCAAGCAGGAGATTAATTTTCAGTTCCTTCTACTTTAACTTGGCTCACACACTGTATCACACACTGACAGATAAATCTATTATTAAAAATCTCAACTAGAGTAGTTGTAGTTTTTTTCCGCATCTGCCTTGGACCCATCTTCAAAATAAAGGAAGTATACTAGTTTCAAATGTATTCTTCATTAAATATTTTTAATACATTTCTGATATGCTTATCTTAGGGGAGAAGAACTGAAAAATATGATGAATAAAGTGCAAATACTTGTTAGTGAATAAATTGTAGTAGGTAAATTTTGGTTAAAAATATGTTTAACCTTAACACTTTCTCTCTTCTTGCAGACTGTAACGTGTATCGATGATATGGCAGGAGAACAGCTGTCACCGTCTTCCTTAAGCTGTTGTATATCTGAGAACATGTTTAATATTAGATTGTGTATCGTGTTAAAAACAAAATCTCTGCCTGGATTCATACATCTGATCCTTAGCAAATGAGCAAAGTATCAATGTTGAAATGACTTCAGATGCTGCAAAATGTACGTAAAACATTAGTGGTGCAAGCAAAACAAACCTGTACTCATAACTCTTCATTACTTACAAACTAAGAGCCAGGTAATAAGATGCAAACTAATTCTTATTTTTGGAGTGCATTTTTCCAAGCTGCAATTTTCATACAGTTCACTATTTAAAATTCATGAGCCTGAACAAAGAAATGCTTCCTTTGACTTTTAATAAACTGTTCACTTAAGCAAGTTTTTTGGAAGTTAAATCCAATTGTGAATTATGAACCAGAAAGCAGAATAAAACCAAAAAAAGTAGATTGCTATGGGAAGAACTTACAATAACAAGCTTTAGTGAGGAAAAAACCAAGATTTTTTAAAATTTCAGAATAATTCTAATAATTTAAGCAATTTTCAAAAATATATATTTAAAATAATTACTTATTTCCAGTGTCACGAGGTTCATTGCTAGGTTCAGATGCTTTCAGAAGATTTTAAAATGAGTATATTTTTTTAATATAAAGTGGATTGACTCAATATAACTGAGTGAAAAATAGGTATAAGCTATTACTAAGTCAGGTATAAATGACCTGATTATTCTTATAATGATGTTAAAATATCTTTATGATCTCAGATAAGATATGATTTGAATACTCCTACATCTTTAATGTAATTATCCTTAGAAAAATCCTGTCAAGCAGGAAATTAGTATTGACTTCAACTCAAAGCTTGGGAACTGAGGTCCAGAAAACTTAGAGATATGCCTAGATAGATATATAAGTAGTTGACCAAACTCAGTCACTGAATGCTCAGTCACGTATCAAATATGGAGGCTTATGATAGGCCTTTCTACTGTGTCACAGATGTACTGTTTCTCAGCTGAGAAGCAGTATCTAACAGAAGACAATGACTAGCTTCTTAAATTGCTGATAAGTTGTGACTGTGCAGTTTCTCTTTGTTTATCTTGGGGCTAATTCTACTGGATGGGCATAAGTCGTTTGTGGAAATTCACTTAAATACAAAAAGGATGATGGTATTTGAGCAAGAATTGAACTTGTGTTTCATCAGCCACAGATAAAGACTGTAATCACCAATGTACTGCCTGTTACGTGGCTGAATACGGTAATATTTTTGTACATTTTGTTTCCAGATTTTGTAGGATCAGATTCTCAACAGGCACTACCGTAATTTCATTCAACTCAATAGAATTAGGTAGATCTGTAAGCTAAAAAACTAAACTATTATTAATTTCTGTATTTATTTCTTTATTTATTATCAAATTAAAAAAAATTCAAATTTTATCTCCTGGTCTGAGGAACAACTAAGGGACTTTGCAGTATTTTGGAGAAAGTTTTGTACCAGCACTTAAACAGGAAAAGATGTTAAATTTCAAATTTCAGTTTGCAATTTCTTTTCATTGTTTTTGATCTTATTTTTTCCTCTCCCCCTCCCCCCCCCCCCCCCCCCCCC
>VZSF01006713.1:367366-406500 GCA_013398295.1 Chionis minor | reverse complement strand
CCCCCCCCCCCCCCCCCCCCCCAGTTCTGATTATACTTGGAAATTATTAAATTTGTTTTGAAATAAAATTTCAGTTAGTGATGCAAAACAAAGGTTAAAAAAACTAAACACCAATTGTATTTGCAATCAGTCCAAATTAGATTATTTAGGTTTTCGGTTTGGAAGTAAAATTAACCACGCAGATAATAGTAAACTGTATCAGATCTCTTTATTTGACAGGCTCTAGCTGTCCCTAGGCAGCACGCATCTCGTCTCTGCAGGGTCCCTCTGAAGAATCTGTCCATTTCCTGTTCATTCTTCAAGCAGATACCATGACGCTTATTTAGCATCTCTTGCAGCTCCTTCCTCTGATGCTTCGGCCAGAGTGCCTCCTTCTTGTGAGGTCACTGCTGCCTCCAACCCAGCCTCAGAGAGGAGCAGTAGACACTCCTTGGAGCCTGAGATGTGGCTGTATCCTCCTTCCCTCCTAATTCCGATCAGTCATGTCTTCTAATGTGCCAGAGCAATTGCTCCAGCTGGTGCTTTGGTCCACATCACTGTGATTATGCTGACTCTATCAGTCCCACAGCAGTAAAAAATAGAGTAGAAAGTGTCTCTATCCCCATTTTGGAAACTTTGGTGCATCCAAGAAGGATGCAAGATGCTAGGGCTTCAGTCAAAGAATAGGAGGTTTATTACTAAGATATCTCCCCAAATAGAGAACAGCTCTGGGTTCTACTTTTTTCACCTGACTGCTTACTCATTTTTCATTTACCAGTTAATAAATCAAATATATAAATGAGAGCATCACCTTGAAAGGTTGCTTAGGTATATTTTATTTTTTTTCATTTGCAGGCAAAGATGGTGGACATAATCTTTTTTGGGCCTTCTGACACATCCTGTCACAGTATAGTCATAATATTTGTCATTGTTATTTAAAAACTGATTTTATTTATCTTTCTGATAGTATATACTGCGTTATTCTAATGTAATTTCTTCTCACCTTTTTATTTTTTGAGAGAAGGTATATCCAGTTTTAAACTGTTAATACTACTGTTGGTTTCAAATTGATATATCTTGTCTAGTCTTGGATTGTGAAGCAATAACATCTGAACTGCATTTTTAAGTGCTATCAAATCAGTAGTGAAATGTTTGACGCGGTTAGAAATGCTTTGAAGCTATGTCTGAAGACATTCTTTTTTATCATAAAAACTTTCATTTGATGCCTCCCAACTAATTACTATACAACCTGTTAGCAAGTAGCTCACCCAGAGGCTATCTAAAGACCTTTAACTTAGACCTTGGAGCGTGAAGCTCCACAGAACAGAAATTACAGCATTGCCCTTTCCCTTCTTACTGACATTTTAAAGCATTCCTCTGTTTACTTAGATCTGTCACTTACAAAAATTTTCCACAATCTCTTTTGTAAAAGGTCTTTTGAGTTGTTACCACTTGTAAAGTTTCAATGTATTTAGTACAATTAATACAAACAATTGAAAAACAAGTAAAAGTAAAAAAGAACTTGTTGTCTGTCTTAGCAAGACTATGTGCGAAGGTGCTTTACTCTGGCAGTAAACAACTCAGAAACATTTTAGGAGAAATGTGAAAGAAAAGAAAAAATTGCAAAAAGAACATGGAATTTAGGCACATACATAGAAAGGCTGGTTTTTAGCTGAACTATGAAATGGAACATTTTCATATCTGCTGTCACGAAATAGTGAGAAGGAAAATGATATAACCCTGGCAATAAAAGTGAGGACTGACTTATTTGTGCTTCATCTTACAGAATATATTAAAAAAACCCAACAAGATTACCCTCATCCCTGTAAACGTGCTTGTTGGTTACTCAAAATTTTTAATCTTGTTACAAAACTGTTTTTGCAGTGGGGTTAATTAAGTGACCTACTGATGTGAAATTTCACAAAATTTTAGAAAGTTGCTTATGGTGTTTAAAATAGTTTTTAAAACATAGCTTTTCTTTTGAAATGTCTCTAAATTTATAGCGTATTTCAAAAATTAGTTATGCCTGAATTTCTTCCTTTCTCAGTTGTCATTGACAACCTATCTTTAAAAATGTCTACCCGCACAAAACTTGGTGGAGATACAGGTTATGAGGTGTGATGTAACAATTAGTTCGAGAGAATTTTTGTTTTCTTTATTATAAAATAAAAATTAATGTGAAAGGTGGTAGGTATATAATGAGGAAAAGATATATTCTTGTCAGCTGACATTTTACAGATCAAGGAAATACAAGTTTAGCTCTGTCTTTTCTGGTTTCAGATGCTATCTAAGAATTTAGCAATTATAAAATATAAGCAGAAAGCTCTGACAAAGCTGGGATGCTTAGCCAATTTGTCATTTTTACAGTAGGAGAAAACAAAGGAAAATGTTAGATGTTTCCTTTTTGACAGAAAAAGGAAATGCATGGATTTTGCAAGTGTCGTAGTAATAAATCACCTAATAATATATCGATAAATTATGTATGAATGTGCTTAGATGAGCAAAAATTAACTTCGATCACTCAGGCTGGGATCGAGCCCCAGATTCTAGACAACTAGACAGAATAGGACATTTAATGTTAAATAATGTTAAAGAGTTATCATATTTGATGGAGGCACAGTCAATACAGTCAATAGGCTTCAGTTCAGTGGGCTAAAAATAGGCCTGAGTACTGTTGAGACTTTGTAAGATACACAGAGTATTTGCGTGGGGCTGGAAGATGTGACACATGTTCTACAGAGTACCTTCATCCTTCAAAATTAGCAACTGGTTGCCTGGAGGGTGCTGCAGAGCATCTCAAATAGCACTGGACAACTTCATAGACAATTAGGACAAGATCCGCTCGATGTACTGACTAGATTCTTATTGTCTATGATTGAAGCTTATTCACTTAACAAACACGTAGACACCTAAAATTAGATATCTGTAACATGAGGCTTAATAGCAATCTTAGAGTTTGAAAGCCCTATTAGATTATTCATGGAATATGATGGGAGTTTAGCTCACAGGGAAGTCCTTATATTTTGATGCCTAAAATTCCTTTCTATGATCTGGATTTGAAACCCACATTTAAATATGAATGTATCAATTCAGAGACATTTCTAGGTATAGGAAATGGGTTAGATGAGTTGTATTGCAGAAATTACTTCTGTTCATTATCTGTAAAGAAGCCTACAAATAGAACTCAGATAGATGTATGTATATGGAAGACTTCTACAGTTAGCTCTTATACTTAAGGTCCATTTTATCTGACCGAGAATAGATGGCTGGTGGAAACTGACCTATTCTAGATCTTGCCACTGACACTGATTGCAAACCAGAAGGGTAGAAGTAGTCTTAAATTCCTGTGAGACCTTTGTCAATGTTCTCTGAATGTTTTGAGATCTCAGGATATTGCAAGTGGCACTAGATATCTATGTTTAGGTAACTGAACTGTTCCTATAATCACAAGACATGATTACATTTAAATAGACACTAAATTTCATTATTTCAGTTGTAATATTTTTAACCATGTTTCACTAGAATTTTAGGTATAGTTGCTACTGCTAGGAATTCTGTGCCAATATATAGTTTAACACCAGTTCCCAGGTCTCTCTGCACTGAAACAGGTCAAGAAAGTCAACGTGATACAATTACTTACAGAAGTGTCCTCTATATTCTAGGAAAAAAAGGAATGCATACTACATGTTCCTGTGGATTTTAATTCATTTACATCCTGCTGTTCACCTCTGCAGTGGCTGAAATCATTAAAGCATTACTTACCCATCCCACTCTGCAAGGAAGCACAATTAGTAACTAATTTGATATGAGACTGAAAAAGGAATTTTTCTATCATCTTTCTTTGAAGGTGATACCTGTGATGTTCCATGTTTCTTGCATTTGTTTGTGGGGTTTTTTCTTCTTTATAGACAGGTATTTTTTCTCTTTGAGCAACATAATTTATTTAGATTGATTTTGAATCTGCATAGTTTCATTTTCTACACTGATCTCCCATTGTTATCAGATAGCACACCAAACTTCATCTCACTTTCACAGCTGGCAACAAAATCTATAAATTTCACAAGCATTGAGTATACTAGAAATGCATGTAGGACATGTCGCTCCTTGCACATTTAGAAAACATTTATTTTGAAATCAATATATGTCCTGGTTTAAGTTAAAACAGGACCAATTTTGTTCAGTAACTCTACTTTCTAACTAGGCCTCTTCTAACTGCTGAAATTAACAGCATGTTGTACAGAAAACCTGTTCATTCTCAGAGTGATAAGATCCATGTTTATAGTTGATGTCAAGGCATGGTATGCAGAGACGCCCTTGCTTGTACTTATTACTGTAACAACCAAGGCCAACCAACTTTGTTATTTGCCCCGTTGGAGGGTCAGAAGTGAAAAAGCGTAGAGGGGTCACACCTGTGGGGAGAAGCGGACAGGACGGGTGACCCAAAACTGTCTGGATGTTTCATCCCATCTGCCTCATGCTCAATATAAAAGCTAAGGGAGCAAAGGGTCATCACTCTGTCTTCAGTGGCTGGTGTTTGAAGAGAACTCTGTCTCTTCGTCTGCCTTTGATCCCAATCCATGTGTTCCTGAATGCNTTTTTTTTTTTTTCTTTCTTCTCTCTTGCTCTGCTTTGCAGGAGAGAGGGAACATCTGTTGCTCGGTCTTTCTGCGTTATGACAATGGCCGAAAACCATGACAATATGTTAAATCTTTACCAAAATAAATGATACTTTTCAGAAAAAAAAAATTCCTTTCTATTGTATTAAAACAGTGTTTGTTACATACCAAGAGAGATTCACTGCCAGGTGACTGAGTGAATAGTTCCAGTCAGCTCAAAAATTGACTCTCAGAGGTGGGGGCAAGGAAATCACCATAGAGAGAGTGAACCGCCTGCCTAGCTAACCATGACATTTAAAAATTTAAATAATGACAAATTATGTTACCAGACACCCAATATGTGACTTGACTATCGCTAAGTACAGCATACTCTAACATAATATTTACTGGAAATAAGCAAAGATGTGAGATTTGATCCAATTAGAGGTGTCACCAGTGGGGAATCCAGGGTCTTCTGTTGTTTCTCAGGTGTTGATTTCTGTGTTACAAGGTCAGCCTTTTCTCAGTTCCTTGCCTGACAACTCTTCACTAGGTTGTTTTGGAGCTTGTAAATAGCTTTGAATAGCAATGCCTCCCATTGAGTATGTAAAGCCTATTTGCAACTTATGATGTGCTGCAAAAGTTGTTCAGAAATCTGTGTAAAACAGAGGAAAGAAGAGAGGAGAGGAAAGAAGAGAAACAGGAAGACAAGACAGCAGAAATTAATTCAGAATAGAAACTCAATTTGTATTGGAAAAGACTGTCATAGACCGCACCCTGTTGATCATCCAGAGGTCCTAGGAGAAGATACATTTCTTCCATTCTGTATAGATAACTTGTTGTGAATTGAACTAGAAAGGGATAGATATTATGGGAAGAATTCAGCCCACTTACTTTTTATCTCACTTTGATTTAGGCAAAATATGTTGTCTTAGGTTTTCTATTATCTATGGCTTCCTGATTTTGATGCATATAGTATTTTTCAGTCTTGCTAGGCAAAGTTGTCTAGGCACCTAATCACAGTTTCCCAGACATGCTCATAAGCATTCCTTTTTAAGTCAGTGGATGACCAAGAGCAACTTTGATTCAAAAACAGGACAGAAGAGACAGAATTCTGCTTTAATTCCTAGAAAAACTAATCCATTATATATGCTTACCCCATGCCTTAAATAAATTATAGTATTAAATTCAGTGCATGAAACTGTCAGACATTTATACGTAGTTGCTGAAGATTTTAAGTACTCCCACACGAAACAGAACTGCTACAGTTCTTCTATACGCAGACATTTAAATTCACTATTTCACTTGTTAAAGGCTATCCTAGCTAAATTACAGAACGTATTTGGAGGTATTTATTTTTCCATCCTTTCTATTGAAGCAAAAAATGCATGTTGATACTGTGAGAGAGATTCCTACCCCTGTGAGCTACAAGAAGAACCAAATTACTGGTGCATAGAGATAATTATGGGTTGTACATTTTACTTCAGATGGTGTTTATGGGCTGGATGCTGAATGGGCAGGGGACTTGGTAAGAGAATAAGCTTTGTTCACCTAAATTTTTACTATAGGAAAATCTATTGATTACAGAAACCAGAGGGAGAGTCTGGAGCAAGACTTATGCTCAGAAGAGAAAGTTAGGGAATCTTTGAACAGAATTCAAAAAACCAGGGCCGTCCACAGATACATCCATAGGAGCTGAGGGAGTTAGCCTCCACACTGCAAGGCCCCACTGAAAATCTCTGAAAGGTCATGGTGACTTGGGGAGGTTCCTGAGTACTGGAATGAAACAAATCTCTGTCTTAAGAATGGCAAAAATAATGATCCAGAGCACTTGATCCATGAGATGATGAGACAAATAATCCTAAAAACCATTTTGAAGGAAATTAAGACCAAGAAGGTGATTGGGATTAGTCAATATGTATTTACAAATGGTGAATCATACTTGACCAACCTGATGGCCTTTTAGCATGAGATGACTACTCCATGCATGAGGGGAGAGTAGTTAGTGTCATTTCTCCCAAGTCAAGAAAGACTTTTGAAACTGTCACCCGTAACGTCTTCATAGACAAACTGAAGAACTACCAGCTATGTAAGCAGGCTGTGAGGTGGACTGAAAACTGGAGGAACGGCTGGGCATAAAGGCTCCTGATCAACAACATGAAGTCCATCAGGAGTCCAGTTGCTAGTGGTATACCTCAAAGTCCATAATGGGGACAATATCTTTTATATTTTCTTTGAGGACTTACATGATGGGACAGAGCACATGCTCAGCAAGTTTGTAGATGATACAAAACTGGGAGAAGGAGTTGATGCACCAAATTTGTTGCCATTCAGAAGAAGCTTGGCAGGCTTAGGAAATGGGCAGACAGAACTCTCATGAAAGCTCAGCAAAAGGAACTGCAAAGTCCTAACTCTGGCAAGGGAATAACCCCATGCACAACTACAGGCCAGGGTTTGACCAGCTGTAAAGCAGCTCTTTGCAGAAGTTCCTGGTGGGCGATGTGTCCTTTCAGCAAAGAAGGCCAACATCATCCCTTTCTGAGTTAGGAAAAGCATTGCCAATAGGCTAAGGGAGGTGATCCTTCTCTACTACTTAGCATTGGTGAAACGTGGAGTGCTGGGTCCGGGTCAGGGCTGTTCAGTACAAAAAAAGGCATGGACATACTGGAGCAGGCACACCAAAGGACCACAGATATGATTGAGGGATTGGAGCATATGTCATATAAGTAGACACTGAGAGAACTGGGATGGTTTAACTTGGAAAAGAGAAGGCTCACAGGAGATCCTAGTAATGCGTATAAGTATCTGATGGGGAAAAGTAAAGAAAACAGATAAACATAAGAATACCATGACAGCATGAGTGTAGTCAAGCACTAGAACAGGTTACCCAGAGTCTCCAGATACGGAGATATTCAGAATCTGACTGGACACAGTCTTGGTCAATCAGGTCTAAGCACCCCTGCTTTGAGCAGGGAGGTTGGAATAGAAGGTGTCCAGAGGACAGGTAGCAGTCTCCTAAAGAAATAGTGTCATCAGTAGGCTAAAGAAAGAGTTTCCTCAGAAATTATCTTTCTGTTAGTACCTGACTAAGAAATTTTTAAAGAATTACTTGTTGAATTACTACTGTGGAAAAGGCTTACAATTTAACTTCTTCATTCTACTTTGTAAGAAATCCAGTCACAGGAAAATATGTTGCATTCTGAATCCCAGGTGAAGACATGTGAAGACCACTCAGCTCTGAGATGAGTGGTCTTTAATACGTCTGTATAGCTTATATTTCTAATGGCTGATTCTATGTAGCTCCTGATCTATTATTAGCATTAAATTGCCTATAGAGGCGCTTATGCCTATTATAGTCAATAACTCAATACATAAATAGGTAGATGTTTCTTTTCAGTGCTCTAAATTGTTCTTCAAAGATACCTACACCTTTCAATTGACCATACAGGGAGTCTCAGTACTGTGACTCACCCTCTTCGTGCTGTAGAACATAGATTTAAAACCAATTAAACTAGAAGGCAACCTAAGCACCCACCCTGAGACTTTAGGCTGAAGATTTGAAATGTAACTAAAACTCAATTTCCTAAAAATTAGGCATTTTCACACACTATTCTTGCCTATGTTGTCTTAGCTATATTCTATTACTAAGGTTTCTACTTGAACTCATGCTCCAACTGATTCGTAGAGGAAGATTAATTAACTATGTGTGCTTATGTAGTGTCAGAACTTAAAGTACTTTAGGTAACCAAATAAATAATGATTTCTTTTAAAGGATAGCAATGATATATAAACTGGCAGATATATGCCTACATACCTTTGAAGGTGAGATGGATCCTCGAGTTTAACACATGATTTGTTTTGCAAAATCAGAACTTTTACCAATCTCCGCTGATTCTTTGAATTCGTGCTTGTAAATCAAGATTACTAAACTAGAGTTCTGTAAAAGATAAAACTGTAAGTACAAGTCAAAACAACCTGCTTCAGACATTTAGGCATCAGGTTCATTGAGAAAGCCAAATAATAAAAAAAGTCTACCCAGCAATCACCAAGAATTTTTAAATGAAATAATAGCTTTAAAATATTTTTTAACTGAATTTTGAATTTATTTTCAGACTAGATACATCAACCTGACTTTTTGTTTTGCTTTAAACTTCAGTAATCTGAAAAGCTTTGAAAATACTGTTGGAAATGCTGAGCTTCTACATCAATTCCCCCAATAACTGCCAAAAAATATTTAACAATGTAAAAAGAAAAGCAAATACTGTTATTAGCTACACTACCTAATCTATTTCATGAATGTATAAGGAGTTTCAGAAAACTGTAGAAGGCTGAAAATGTGAATGTGTTTTCAAAGTTGAATTCTGGATGATCAGAAATCTTTTAATATGGCACACATCTCTGAATAGAATGAAATGAATTTTAATATGCTTTCAAAGTACAATGATATTGCCAAATCATGCCACTACTAAAACTTGCTAGCCGAAGGATTGTGATATTTTTCATCTTGAAAACATTTATAATGTGTCTTGGACATAGCTTCATTAGTTTCATGAGCTGAACATGGAGTTACTGTTCTTCCTTATTAAAGCCTTTATATTGTCACTTTTCATACCATCCTTTCTGTCTTTACAGTCTTGATATCAACTCCAATTTCTGTCTTGTCTCTATAGGCATATTATCCATCACTAGGTTTCATAGGTCTTCTTAAGAATTTAAACTTCTTTGTCACATTTTTTTCTTTAATTTGTGAAGACCATCCTTAAAAAAGATGGCATACTTAAAAAAGAATAGCACTTTGTGCTATTCTTTAGTAAATCACTCCAGTCCAGTTACTTGACAACAAATTCTTTCTCATCAATCCATAATCAAGCGTAAATGGAAATGCACTATATGCCAAAAGATTATTAGGGAAACCAAAACTTTGCGTACCTGTTCCCTGAATAAGTCTGCTCTCCTGAGGTCCATATTCCTTGCTGCTTGCTGCCTTCTCTCCCCTTAGGTTCTTCAAACTTTATCATCACATGGTCACTGTAGTCACAGTTGCCATTTACTGTCGTTATAATGAGCATCTATTCTTTATTTACCAGCTGCAGGACAAGCACAGGAGCACCTAAAGTTAGTTCATTCAGGACCTGCATTCAGCTACTCCTTACACTCTTCATCACTTTCTCTGCCTATCTTCAGGCTTTGATCTCCTTTCTCTGATGTAACTTGCATAAAGCTGTCCTCATTGTGTTAGCAAGAGGCAATTGTGTTGCCCCACTTTATCAGGTGAACCCTGTTTCTCTTTAGCAGCTCTTATTCCGTGAAGTGGGTTAATGATTATAGGAGCCAAGCCCTGAACATGACAACTGTACAGCCAGGAGCTGACCTGCAGGATGCACGTGTTTCTGTTTCCTTTGTCTTTAACAGTATGATTGAGGACATCCCACCTGGTCTTTGTCCCCTTCACCTAGCCCTTAGAGTCCCAAACTTCCAGATCCCATGGTCCTGGGAATCTCAAGCACAGCTTTCGAATGTTCCTTATTCTGTGTGACATGGAGCTTAGGCTTTGGACTCTGCCAGATTTCTGCAAAGATCCTTTCACTTTTCCTTACATCTTCCCTGATGCTGTGCAGTCTGCTCACTTTCTCCCTCATCTCCTTCCTTTTGTGGTTTAGCAGCTTAATCAACGCACGCCTCCTGCAGGGGAAGCTACCTTCACTCCCAGTTCCCACCCAGGAGAAGAGCATCAAGTTCGCCCTGCAGCCCAAGACTCAATGACTACATCCCCCTTGGATCCCTAAGTCCATCTTGAGTCATTGCCTCTGTTAATGTACATGTCACATGATTTGGACTGTGTCCTTTTGTATCACTGTGCTGAGCTGATTGGTAATCTCAAGCAGCATTTCTGTGCCTTTGGTGTCACCCCATTTACACCAACTGTTGTATGGACTACATAGCGCTCTTTTGCATGACATATTTATAGTGCTTTTGGTTTCCTGGCATTCCCTGCTATCAATTTCCAATAAGAAACTGCGCACAAATGTTCTCGGTCTGTTCTGAGAGCATTCCTGCTTGGCAGTCAAATGTGTCTCAGTTGGCAGTCAACTGTATTTCTTGGCAGTCACTATCTCAGCTCCCAGCTCCTTGGTGAGTAGACTCTTGTGATTTTCATCTGGAGAAAGAGTGTACTCTTCTAATTTTCATCCGTAGAAAAAAATTTCAAAGTCTGGGTTTTTTTCTTTTTTTTTCTCCCACTTGCATACATTCATGTGGAATATAGGTACAGGGCTCTAGTAATAAAAGAGAATCTATCTATATTGAAAGATAGCTCAAAGATTAATTGATGATATGGCAATGAATGTTTTTGCATAAGAATTGTCTGTCTTTTTTTTTTTTTTTGGTAGTTGTCTTTGATTGCTTAAAGGCATGGTTTGCAACATATTTTCCACTTAAGAATCCAGATTACCATTACATGAAGTATATGACATGACCCTGAAAAAGCTAATCCTACTTTTACCATTTTATTCTCTTGATATTCTACCCTAGGTTTATTTCAGTATTTCAGAATCTATGAGATTATGCAACATGATCGTGTAGTGTGTAACCCTACATGGCAAGAAGTTAATTGGTATTTAAAAGCTTTAATGCCAAGAACCTGCCAACAGTTTGAAGCTTATTTTAACAGCTAAATACAATGAGAACAGCAGAATAGGAGCTTTACAAGTATACAAGTGAGATGTAGGAATTTAGACCTCAGATATTTATATAGCTGAATATACTTTAGTGTGGAGCTCTGTTTTCATGAAATGGATTATTTACCAGCCTTAAGAACAGTGAGCCTGTGTTCTTCTGTAAGTACTATTGGAAAATTGTACTCAGGGATATCAATATTTAGCCCGAATTAAGTTTTAATATCAGTAAGTATGCAGTGAGTGAAGGGAGTAACAGTTACCAAGCCATCAAAAGAAGCAATGCCTAAAAATCCGTGTCTGACTTTGACTCAGAATAATTTGTAGTTTGTATCTCAAATGGCAGATCATTCATATCTTTGAACCTCCTGTAGCAATGTTCATTTGAATCACCTGATGTTGGATTTACATTCAGCTTTGTTTATTATTGATTAAACATTTGATTACACTCATTTGAATATTTATGTCCCTGACTTTTGTGAATCAATTTATTCAGACTGAATGAGCTGTTTTCAATCCATGAAAACTAATTTCTAGGCTGTTGATTATTTTTTTTTATAGAAAGAAATTTTGAGTACCAGTGTGCAGCTATGTAAAAATTACGACCCTTTTCTGTATGGTCATAGAATACTACTGAATGCTCAAAATTATATATATTATAAGTCATATTGCAGTGCTTTCTGTTACAGCTAGTGGCTAATAAAAATCCCACTGGGCAGTAATATTATACTCTAAGTACTGTAGTTATTCTGATTTTCCAGTTCACTGGCTTAATGTTTACTATCTTCTCTGTGAATAAGTATATAGAATATACTCAGAGTCCACAAAAAACATCATGCATTCTAAACAAATGAGCTCTAAGGCAAATGACTTATTTCCTTTGTGGAGGATTTATAATTATATTTCAAATAGAGAAAGTGGATTTTTTTTTTTCCAACACAAGCCACATATTTTCGATTCTTTGAGCAAGCTTGCTGCCCTCAGTGAAGTTCTAATTTAAAATATCTGTAAATAGATAAACTGTGTTCTTCCTTGAGTACTATGTGTAATATATTACGTTTTATAACATCTAATAAAAATGTCCCAAAAATGTAAATAAATTAAACAAAAAAAATCCATAATATGTAAACAGAACAGTGAACCAGACATTACCTATTGCACATATGTAACTATCAACGCATAGTCTCAGATAGAGGTAGCCTACGTATTCCTAGGCTCAGAGGACTTATGGATAGAAAAATCAAAGAAACATATGCATGTCACATGCTTTGTTATCATTTTATAAGGCGTATTATGGCATTTTACCCACTATATTGAAAACAAAGTAGCATCACACAAATCTGTTTGGCATGGATGTCATCCAGTAATTATGTTCTTATCCACACAGAGGACTCAGGATCACACTGTAGGTAGAGCCAGATGTGATTCTTCTCTACTGAATTATCTTTAACAAAATACTGAGTTCTAAAATTTTATTTTCATTCGAAATAAAAATATAGTCTGAAATGAACTGTATCTCATAAAACAGAATGTTCCGTGATAAACCTCTGCTTTAAGATCCTTGAAACCATTAATTTGGCTGAATTCTTTATAAGCTTTCACATATGAGGTGATACTTCCTCTTAAGGGATGTTAGGAGTGGCCACTTCCTCCACTTGCTTGTGTCCGGACTCCCTCACGCCTGGTCTCTGGAGCCCAGCCCAGTGCCAAGACACCTTGGGTCTCTGCCCAGGCTGAGGAACACAACTGCCACTTTCCCATTTACAGATTCAACCAATAGTGAACTCTCCAGGTTCACAAGCACACACACATTCACGGATCCCCGAGTACCAGGACAGACCCTCAGTCTGCTAGGCACCCCTGCTCAGATTCTGTCCCCTCTTACCTGCTATTCAGGTCTCCTACTTCCCGCCTGGTACAGCTCAGTACTCAGTGCAAGCATGCAGCACTCACACACTCATCCCATGGGCACCCTACACTCATGGGTCTCACCCAAATAGCAGCACAGACCCTACACCCACCTGATACCCTTTTTGAGACCCAAAGCCTCTCTTCTCACCAGTGAGTATAGCTTGAAGTTTTCCAGTGGATACACACACCCAGTTTGGGGAAGGATCCCTTGATGGGATGGCCTTGAACACTTGCAGGGATGGGGCATCCACAGCTTCTCTGGGCAACGTCTTTCAGTGTCTCACCACCCTCAGAGTAAAGATTTTCCTACTGCTATCTAATCTAAATCTACCCTCTAACTTTATAAATTTAAGACTCTTTCTTACAAAGAAGTCACTCAGTATCTCACCGCAGTTACTGTGTTCAAGAAGCGCACAAACAGACCAGAAACTATTTTCATAAGTCAAATGAGTAAATGCAATCTCAATGGCACTGTATTTATATTTTACAGTACATGCCACGTCACCTGTGCCAACATCTACTATTACTCTGTCTCTTACCCTCAATGTGTCTCTTCTTCTCTCATAAAAGATAATGATATCCTCAACTTTTCTATGAGAAACACTTTCTTTCCCTTGCAATAGTTACGCATGAGCTCTTCTGTCAAACTATGTCAATGATTAACACACCTTTAAGTTAAACTCAGAACAAATTCTTCTAAGCTTGCATGTAATTTCAAGTTTGTTGCTTCTATTTCAACCCTAAAAATGGATTTGCATGCCTGAAAGATTCTCAGTGTTTATGAATACGTCTGGTCTAATGGAGGAATATATATTTTCGTACAAACATTGTCTCATTTTATATATGTCAATACTGATATGTCCACTGTAGGCAGGAGGACTGATTTTCCTCTGTCTTATAGGTTTAAATGCAAATATATTAAATCACTAAGTTTTGGTAATATGTTTTAGTCTCCTAATCCAAAGTGTTCAATATCTTTAGTCACTGGTATATTGACCTTGATGAGTGAAAATACACATTAGAATGCCATTAAATCAAAAATTGTGTCAGTGTTACAGCTATAGTGCATGAATGCATGACCGCATTAAGTGTAGAGTAATTGAAAATCAGCTTTCTTGTATCCTCTTAGTTACAGACAGAGAGCATGAATAAAGAAACCCAGTTTCTTTTCTTTCATATCTGTTCTTGAGTTGTTACATGACTATAAGCAATTTTGACTTTCTCGGGCTTCTTATATTTAATACTCATCTGAAAAATAAAGGATAATAATATACAATAATATTCACTTACATTTCAATATTCAAGGGATACTTCTAACATATTTGTAAAACACTCTGAGAGACTTCATCATAAATTTTATTTATACTGACATATACATTTATTTATATGTACTTATATCTACATACATATATATTGTGTTCAGCTGTGAGATGTGTTGTTACAGCTTACCTATAAGACCTCGCCTTTATTTGAGAACACGGAGTTCTATGCTCAGAGGCATTCATTTTCACCTATTTAAATAAGTCGCCTACTATAATGAATTCTCTTTAAATTAGAGTTTCATTGAAGGGTGCTGATTACATCTGAATAAAGCAGCAGGGCAAGTTCAGAAGGTTCCTACAGAGTGGGAAGTAAAGATAGAAGACAAAGAAGCTCTGTGGTGCTTTAACCTTATCTAATTAAAACTCCCCCTGAAAACTGCTTAATTTGACCTTCAATTTTATTTCAGGTAAAATAAATCAATTTCTGTTTTCTGAATCAAGGAATTAAAAAAAAAAAAAAAGAAAGAGAAAAGGCAAGGTTGGAATTTTACTCTATCTTCAGTAGCATTTAGCACCACATTCCTCATGCAAGACTTCCAACAACATTTCAAAAGGCATAATTAAATTGATTGCTGTAAAAATAGCATTATACTATTTGTGAGCAAAACTTAAATTTTATTGAAGGTGTTGTTTATAATAAAGAGTCACAAACACCACCATATCAGAAAAAAATGCTGATGTCTTGCTTTGATTGTTCCTGTTCTGTGCTTTAATTAGAAGGACATTAACTAAGTTGATTAAGCGTATCTTATAGAGATAGTTCTCCTTGCAGTACCTTAAGTACACTTTTTTCCAACTGCTACCCATTATGGTCTTAGAGAATTTTTGTCGATCAACTTATTTCATAGCAAGTTAGAAGGTTGGAAACTCTTTACAGAGATGCAAAAATTTTAATCGGGTCACTTGCAATTTGCATGAGGTTACTAATCACAGAGATGAAAGAACACCTTTCCCTAAAGATATTTTACTGAGGAAACCAATCTAATAGGTTTTTTTTCTAAAAATGTAGCCTACTGTAGAACTACTGGTGAGAAGTGAGAGAATAAATAATATGTGAATGAGGAAAGTTTTTACGCAGGACTTAGCTGCCTACCTGCTCAGCAGTTAAAGACTGAAGTTACAGTGACACCATTGGAAATACATCTTAAAATGTTGGGGCAGCTCACTGGAACTGTATGAAACAGGAAAAAATCTCTCAAGCAATGATTTTAGCCCCCTATTATTATGAATAATAATTCTTCGTCTCTTCTAGAAAGATACGCGTCTTTAACAAGCTCTCTGTTAAATTTATTGGAAGGTTGTTTCAGACTTTTAGGGGTAATAACATTCTTTCAATTTCTGACAAATTCTTATTGCTCAAAGATAAATGTAGTCCTTATACATATTATTCCAGCAAGTGCCTTGGTTTCCTCCAAAAAACAGTTCCTGTTATAAGCAAACAAATCTCTTTAAGTTTTTGACATGCTCATACAAATACACACATACACAACTTGGGTTTTTTATTATTTTATTTGGTTGAGAGTTCTTTTTCATGTCTCTTTAGCTTCAGAAAATGAAAAACTATGTGTCTGAATCTAAGCTATCTACAGTCTCCCTTTACAGTCAGAGGAGAAATGGGTGGATCTAAAGTGTTATTCATGTTTGCTGGATCATGGTAAGAAGAATCTTCTGCTGGAGGTGTTCATTTCTCTCCACTAACTAAAACCAAGTTTATGACTATCTAAGCTTCAAACAGCTAACTTTTAGAAACGTAAGACAGGGTAACCCAAAGTGCCACTAACTTTCATTAAAGACACTGGAGAATTAAGTTCAGAACAAAATATGAAATTTAAGAAGTAATTACATAGATTTGCACATTTGAACTCCTTATAATTTCAGTCTTTACTTGGTTCTACAGTTAGCAAACGCTTAATGAACAATTAGAACATTTAATAAGCAGTTTTGGAGTTTTTAAAATTATGCATAGATGATCTCAATCCAGTGCTACAAATTATAAAAAGGAAATAATTAATCAGATTTTTTTAAAAGCATTAAAAACATAAGTTTATATTCCATTATTTCTTGTTATTTAGATGCTAGAGTCCTTCTAATGTCTCCTCTGATCCAAGGAGTCATAATTCCTGAGTCCTAAAAACATTTTATCTAAATAATACTTTCTTATAATTGTAAAATCCTTTCAAATTCTAATATACTGCTATAATGAATATTGTATAAGTAAGAGAAGAAAAGAGTTTGTATCAGGAGATAGAAATAAGATAGATGCTGAATACAGAGAAATGATTTATTGTGGTTGTTTTTGAGTTGCTGGTTTGAGTGTTGATACAGCAAACAAACCTTTTAGTGCCTTTTAATATTACTAGTCAGAGTATTTGCCTCTTCATTCAGGTAGCAGTACTGTAGCAGTGTGCATCCTTATAGAAGATTCCGCATAAGAATGATAAAATAGATTTTTACATTCTTTACAATATTTAAAAGCTAAATATAAAGTAAATTGAAGTGGGTTTTTTTGGTGTTGGGGAGTTTAGTTTGTTTTTTGTTGGGGTGGTCTGGGGATTTTTTTGAAAGTTGATATGTTTTCTGCAGGTTTGGGTTTTTCTTCTGGCAACTATTTTGTTGTTTTGTTTTTCATTTTCTCAATGGGTTGGTTAGAGGAAGTAATAGGGCACAGTATCCTTTTTTTTTTGGAGGCCTGCAGCCTTAAGTTTTATTATAAACTCATTTCAAACTATCCTAAAATGTGTTCATTATCTTCATTACTAAATGTAAGATCACACCAAATAATAACAGTACCTAGAGGTCATGCAGTTCACATATTACACTCTCTCAGAAGTGCAAATTCTGTGACATTGTCAATAACACTGAATATGATTCATTATTCTGCACTGTGTATCAAACCAGGTTTTTAATCCCTTTTATGTAACAAATTTGCTAAATAAAATGAGAGAATAATAAAGTAAAATTTTAGTTTAAGTGTTTTAAGAAACTGTGTTTCTAACATAAAAACTTCAGAACATGGCTTAAGAAAAATTAATCTTTATGGAAAATGATGAAAGACTAATTACATGTAGTATGACAAAAGATATTCTTACTATGAACTATAGTTACAAACAGATTAATTTATTCCTCTCTTCCATGTAGTTTTCCTTTTTATTATCACTTTTTTTTTTCAAAGGCAGGTTACTATTAATTTTTTCTTGCTGTATTTTATTGCATTTAATTTTCCTGTATCTTTTAATCTTTTTTTGTCCTTTCATATACATCCTTTCACTGAGGCAAATATAACATCTTTTATAATGATAAAAGGGATTTATATTTATTAACATGTTTTCAAAATATTAATTCTTAATGATCTATGTTTTAGCTATATAACAGGCAGACACACTACAGGTGAAGATTTGACAACCCTCCATGGCAAACCTACTCCAATGCCTGTCCAACCTCACAGTAAAAAACTGTTTTCTTGTGTTTAGGTGTAATTTCATATTAATTTCTGCCCATTACTTGTTGCCCTTTATCTGGGAACTACTGAGAAGAGTCTGTCTCTCTCTTCATTCCTTCCTATCAAGCTTTTATACACATTGATGAGATTCCCTAGAGCCCTTTCCAGGCTAAATAATCTCAGCTCTTTCAGGTTCTCTTCATACAAAAGACGTTCCAGTCCCTTAATTTCTTTGGACCTCGTATCTGTCTTGTCACCACGGGCCAACCTTCTAATCAGTGGAGTGTGTCTGACTGATTCTGACCCTGACCTGACTGATCTTGTGGCTTGACCTCAGATCTGTCCTATCACTATGAATTTACTTGGTGATCTGGACTCTTTGTTGAACCTGGTTGCTGCACCTGGGCCTGCTCTGCTTCTGCTCTGCTTAGGTACTGTAGGACAGTATTGTGGCTGTCAAGGCCCTCTTGGCATGTTATTGCACTCTACTCCTCATCCATTAGAGAGCTGGCCCTCTCTACTTTCTGACACTTTGTACCATTGTGCACAATGAAATTGAGTTCCTGCTTATTGCAGCAGTTTTGCATATTCTCTCTAACACTCACATGAGTCTGAGTTATTTTTTCAAATAAAATAAAATAAAAAACCTCAACAAACCATGCATCCGAAAGAAGCAGTCTATGGTCATTCACTGAAGAGTTCTGAGATTCCTAAAGTTGCCGACACATTTAGTACAGTCTGACCAACATCTGCTAAAGCTTATGGTGCTCTTGGAAGAGGGCCACTTTCAACTTGTACCATGCTGCAAAATTACTTTTTTTATTAGTTTCCCAGACAGAAATCTGTGATGAAGGTATAATCCTGACACATGGTAACACAAAAAGTAAGGATGAAGACCCTTGTGAACAGCAAAAAGTATTTAAAGAAATAAATTGGTTTCAGAAACTAAAGATAAACACTTGCACAAAGGGACACATTTCTGAAAACTAAATCACAGAATTTAAAGTCGTTCCTACTGGTATGGTCATGCAATCACAATATTTTAAAGAGCCAATTGAATGGCCATTTGCATAGAGAGTCTCAATAACTGAATAGTTTGTCCAGCTGAGAATGCAAGAGGATGCTTTTTTAAAGTGATAGCTTCTGGTTTTACTAGAGTTTGTCTTCTCAGATCATCTCATGTTGTGATGATTCTGCTTCAGTTCTGCTTCTGCCTTTGCTCTGTTCAGCTCTGACCCTTCCTTGGTGTCATGGAAGCAGTGATGCACTTCACTCACAAGAGAGAAGCAATAATATATTTATTGATATAAAACAGCAATTTAACAAAGTCTGATAGTAAATGTGACTGTATTTTAACAAGATTCAATGACAAGGCGCACTTGGTTATTACTCCATAGAGGACAGGGTAAGACAGAACTCTCACAGAAATCCCCCCATTGAATCACAAGGTTCGGAGAGGACCCCCTTGCTTTCTAAACTCCTTCTCAGAGAGGAGTCTAGGTACAGCTGGATCCAATCCTAGTCTCAGACTTGGCCAACAGTTTATGTCTAAAGGATTATATATGCACAATCAACCCTTTATTTCAAAGCTTAGCATGCTATTAGTTGCTTATCAAGGATCTGTTGTGGCAAGGAATCTCTGAATCTCGAGAAGAAACCTTGAGAGGTGTCCCTACTCAAGGGGAGATACTGGCTTGCAGCCCGCTGCTGTGCAGGAGAGCTCAAAGGGCTCTTGAGCTGTTCACTATATACAGGGGTAAGACGATTGACTTACAGGCATATTTGCATATTGACCACAGTATCGGTACTACGGCTGTGTGGGTGCATTGCTCAAGTAGCCCTTGGCTATTGTGTTGTTATCTGTCTACTCTGAATCCACATAGAGCTGGATGCAGCCATCATGACCAGCTGCATCCATTGTGACCACCACCAGTGATTATTGCTTGGACAGAAGTACTGAAAATAAAGGTCAGGTTGGCAGTGGAGCACATCATTACACTTGGTGGGCGTTTTTTTCATACCCTAGCCCGTCTTTTTGGGCTCTCTGCTTTGTTCCCTTGTTACTTTTCTTTCCTCTTGTCCTACTTTTACACTGAAAAGGGCAAGTAAAAACAAGATCAGGGTATTTGTACTGCGTATTTTAGTGCTGGTTGGTTGTTTGTGCGTGTGTGTGTGTGCTTGCACGTACCCAAGGGATACCTGCTCAGCCTTGCCATTAGCTGGACCTAGGGTCAGGGGATCATAGCAGCCTTGCTTTAGCAGACCAGGAAGGTTAATGGCCATGGGTCCTGAGACTCACCATCTTCAGCTTCACATAGAGGCTGTCACATCACAAGTACTTTCAGAAGCCTCAAAAATAGGAAACAATTTACTAGAAGCAGACAAGAGATTCATGGGTGCAGGAGTGGGGAGGGAATGGCTCCAAAGGGCTCCAAATGACTCCAAGCTGCTTTCAACCAGCCAAGGAACCCTTGCCCCTTGAGAGTGACCATCCCTGCCCCTCTTAGTGCTGTGATGCCATAGGGGTCACAGTGCCGTGCGGTAGAATATCTGTAGGTGTCATAGCTTCAGAATGGAAGTAAACTGGTTTAGTTAACCAGAAAGAGACTTCCTCAGTGTATCACTAAGCAGTAGCTGAAGTATCTTGTATACAGCTGTACCCAGGGAAATAGACCTCTGCTACTGCCTTGTAGTCTTTTGTGTCAGTTCCTGAGGCTGTGACCAAACAAAACAAATTAAGTTTCAAGTTGGTTTATCTCAAAGTAAGGCATGAAGCCCAAACATGGGTAAGCGTAAAGTTCTCATGAAGTCATTTTTGCATTTTCAGTACTGAATCACAGAAAGAATTTAGGCATAGTAAACCCGACATTCCTTCCTCGGTTTTATTTTAAAATATAGCAATGCAACTCCTTCAACTGAAAATGCATGCAGTGTTCAATGACTGCCAAAACAAAAATAATGAACAACTTCTACTGAATGCTCTAGATAAGTTATATACCTTACGCTAGATCTTAATCTCTCACTTTCCTTACATTTTAAATATTTTACAGTACAATGTTAATTGTACAGCTGAACCCCCCAAAAATAGTGTTCTTTCTTACAGGAAAAAATATTAATAAAGAAATATTTTTATCTTTCCTGGGAACAGACATTAAGTTATATTATTTTCATGCTGGATAGCACTACACAGAAATATTAAAACAACATTGTTCATGATTTATATAATATCTATGTTGTCTACCCTTGAACTTTGCAATAATGAAATACGTTCATTTGCCTAATAATATGATGGATTTTCACATATTTTCTCAAAAAATAATTAATACACCACAATTTAAGAGAACAGAAAAACAAACTTACCAGACAGTAATGGACTGGTCACTGGCAATTCATCCTGACTGACTTCATACAACAGTGCGCGTTACGCTGGCAACATCCTTGTTCTGTCACAGGTAATGTAGCAAGGACAGAAAGTCTAGTGGCTTGAATTTTGAACATCATGTTTTTCAATTCCATCACAACATTGGCTCAAGATGAGCAGTAAAATGTGACCTTTTATAATCCATCTCACATACGACATGTTAAATCTCCAAAGAGGAAATTGTGACTAGTGTAGAAAATTAATTTTCTTAAAATTGCAGTATGTATAAATTAAAACTCTAATAACAAATGAAGGATATCTTGAGTAAATGAAGAGAAACTTTTATTTTCCTTTCCAAATTTCAATAACTTTATTGGCTTAAGTAAGTAACTGAGCACTGCCAGACTTAATAAATTACACAACCTGTGTTAGACTCATTTCACATCGGTAATTGTTTAAATGCATTTTTAACATATATCATTGGAAGACTATTTTAAATGGTGCACTGTCATATATTCTGATTTTTTTTCCCTCTTCTTTTCTTATGTCATACCTACCTTTGTTGGGATTAAATCTTACCTCTTTTTTTTTCCAGAACCAACCAAACTGAAATCAGATTCCTAATAGAAAAAAAACCCCATAAATTTAAAAAGAAATAAAATAACTTTCTGGGAAAGAAAAAGTATGATTCATGTATTTTTCACTTTATTGGGATATATTAAGCTAGTAAATGAAGTCCTCAAAGAAAATGAGATCTCACATGAACACTCAGCATTTCTTCCAGTTGTCCTTTCTTATTAGACTAAGTCTAGCCCCTGGTTCTCAATTGAGGGGAATTATCTATTTTTGTTATGTAGAGGTGATACAAAAGCTAATATTTTAACATATTTTTTCTTTTTCATTTCATTTTCTAATATACACTGCATTAAAATATTTTTATCTATCTATTAATCTCTTACCATCTACTTTTTATATCCTGAGAGTATCATCATGGCAACGCACTGTGATGAAGAGCAGTCTTACTGAAGTGTGAGGTCAACAAAGTGTTGTTAGCTTAGGTATTAGCAAACTGATTGCAGAGGAGATTTTCAGCAAAGTTTTCTGAATATATTCTAATGATTCATCTCAGTTTTCTTGGATTTTCTTAGGCATTACTGTATTAGTTGTGTGTTTAATCTTTAATAATTAATTATTTTAATTTGTACGATAGTATTTAAATATAAAGTTTTGAAATATTGTAGTCAACCTTAACTAAAGGTTTAGTTTTCTACAAGTTTTTACTTTCTTAAACAGGTACCCCTTGTGCTTAAAATATCTGTACTTGTTCTAAAGTCAGAGGTGATTTCACTGGAGCTTGAGCAAAGTTTTTCTACTATACCTTTCACTAATTTCTCTGTGTAATACTGGGGGCAGGGAGGCATTTGGGCTTTGGATTTTGATGTCTACTTTCACTTCTTTCTTTTTTACTTTTTTTTTAAAAAAAAAGAGAGGAAGTGCCAAAGTTTGAAAGCAAAATCTTTTCAAGACGCACTTGTAGGAAATGAAAAAGTACTTCTGAGTACATACAGTGGAATCTGCCAAGATTTTCTACAGTTTTAGAAAGCACTTTTTCCCTCAGAGATAACTACACAACCTTTCTATCCGGACTGACTAGGCATCAGGGGCTTTTCTAGGACAAGCTGCACAAGGAATACTGGAAATGTCTAAGTGGAGCAAAATATTTTTCAGAACCTGAAACTGAGGAATAAAAGAAAAACATTACCAAAGGAATATATTGGAACCTTGATTTTAGGGCCTGATTTTTGTGGCTACTTAAAAATAGTTAACTTAAATATGGAATATTTATATCTGTGATTCTGTTATTTCAATGAATTTCTGTGTACAAGATATGTACACATTGCTAACTTGTATTTGGCAGGAACTGTTTACAGTTTAGGTGAAACCCAATGAATTCTCCCCAGCAAGGACCTGGTGAAGAGGTTACCTCCTTAAGTTATGTATGTTCTGTAGTGTAACAGCAATGTCACACACAGTCACACACATGACCTTTTTAGAAAGAAATGCAGAAATAGAAAAGAACACTAAATAAATGTGTGTAACCCTCTGGGCCAGAGATCAGAGGTAAAAGAGCTATTTGCTGCCATCTATTGATGAACTGGACAAAGAAATGGAAAGAGCAACCAGCCCTGTACTAAACATCCCCTCTACCAGGATATGAACGCTTGGTTGGTTTTGGAAATTTGCTCAAGATTTCCTCATAGGATTAATGAAATATCATTACAATTTTTCTGTCACTGAAAAACAGTATGACTGTTCTCAAGAAGGTTAATCGTAGCTTAAAACTTCATGGTACCTTCATGTGGAGAGCATCTACTGTGAAAAAGAAGATGGAAAACTCATTCGTACCTTGTAGGAAGTGTGCATACTTGGTAGTGTAGGAGTACTGCAGTCACACAGAACAGTAAAATCATATACACGGTATGACCATAAGCATTATTAACACCCCTTCTAGAAAAATTACACAATTAAAATGTATTTCATAACTCTGGGGAGAGATGACAAGTGACCTGCAACAAATAGCTGCAAAATTTGAACAAAAACTGAACACATACAAAAAAATTGTTTCCGACTTTTATGAAGGTTTATGGTTAAACACGAGGAAATTTCTTATTTATTTTTGTTTATTAGGTATAATGGTGGAGAAAAATCAAGGTAAATTAATCATATCAATTTTCCATTTTATTTCATATTGTTCTGGTCTTGTTCTTATTTTCTTTTAGGTTTGTTTTTTTCTTTTTTTTAAATAATGATAAATGCATGTTTTCCTCATTGAGCTGTTTAAAACTGATCTTAAAGGTCATCTTTATATGGACCTTTCTGAGCTATAAATGAAAGCAATATTTTTTTGCCTACTTCTAGACCTAGGAAAAGAGTTAATACGTCAATAAATAAGTTACTAAACTTTATTAATTGTGATCTAATCTTTAGCATCCTTTCAAGTCTGATCAAATTATATGATGGCACACAGAAAATGCACAACTGAATACAGTTTATTTGACAAAAGAGAGGTATCTGATATCATTTGAAATGCCCTTAAGCATTCCTCCTCACCACTAGGTGCTGCTCCAGAAGGACCTGGGTTTCCCATATTTTCTGTATTGTATCTGTCAGATACTGGCATACGTCTCGGGTACTCCGGTGTATCTCAGATGATTCTAAAAGCCTATTTACAGAGAAGTGAATTAAGCACATGCTGCTTTCTTCATACTGCAACAAGTACCAGACAACACCTGCCTCCAGCACACTTTGATCTCTTTGAAATACACAGAATACTTCCAAGACTAAATCACAAGTATACCATTATTTCAAGTTGATTCAGATTACATATTATATACAACATTAAATATTAAAAGATAGTTCATATAATACAAGTAAAATCACATGTAATTTTCTGACTTTTATATAAACACTCTGTCATCACAAAACACTTTCTGTGACAGATGTTTTACACATGATGTATGTGCTCTTTTGTGACCAAACATCTTAAGGAAAACAGCTGGAATGAGAATAAATTTCAGTGAGACACATTTTTTTTTATTTAAGGAATTTTTAACTATGAAGATTAATGTTTTTCTTGTTGCTAAAAGAACTAAATGTGAGGAATATAAGATCACCATATTTTCCAGCATAATAGAACAAATCATTTATAGAGCTGATGAGAGAAGTCTGACTGAAGGAACATCAGAACTCTTCGACCCTGAATATTTAAAGCCCAATTAAGCTCTACACACCTTGGTTTTTAGTGGTAATGAAGCATTATCACTATTCCAAAATACAGAATTGTATTTATAGAATACAAAAGATTACTATTTGGGCCACTCCTTTTAGAAGATGATATTTAGGCACAAACATTGAGCTGGGCACAGCAGGAGCTGCATGGGGGAAATTCTAGAACTGCCCAGTATTATCCCCTGCAGGGCTGCTGTAACAATGAGCGAAATACTGAATAGGAAGGTCCATTCACTTACCTAGCTCCAAGTCTGTTTATTGTCTCAAGCCAGTCCATTAACTCATATCTGCAGGTAACTGGCTGGTGAGGTCCTGGACCACTCTAGGAATTACCAAGAGCAGTGGGTGTGCACACAGGCACAGTCCTGTTATCCACCCCATCAGGATTGCAATTGGACTTCATATAGTTGTAAAATGTGCAAAATCTCTTCTGCCATCTCCCTGTATTGCTATTATACTGACAGCAAATAACCTTAAGAAACTTGCACTGCATGCCATGCAGAACTGCAAGAAGAACTTAAAGGACAGTTAAGAAACAGAGCTCCTGGAATTTATGAAATAAGATTAGAATTCTGCCAGCATCCCCACTCTTTGATGAGTGAACTCATGGACATTCAGAGTAACTACATTTTCCTGTTAACTTGACAATGAATGATTGCTACTAACTTCTAAAATGTTCCAGATCAGGTGTGTATATACGCTTTCAAACATCAAACAGTCTGAGTGAGAAAAAACAAGCTATGATTATGAGTTCTATGTATGAGAGAAATTCATGTAACATACAACAATTACATTTGGAGACAAGAAAAATACAGAAGAAAAGAAATAAGATTTATAGAATGGGGAGCAAAAGAGACACTGGTGAAACTAAACATGAAATAAAATGGTGAAAGAGGGGAAGGAATAAGTCTAATGTTAATCAGTTACAGTTATATTAATATGTGGTTCATGCCTAACATTTATATTTGGGTTCATCTATGATCCACATTTTTTTACCTAAATGCAACTAAGACAATTGAACAACAAAAAACATGAATACTGAGAGGGAAAAATGCCTAAAGACTCTTGTAACGGTGTGACCTGAAACAAAGGGAAATCAAATCATCAGCTTCAAAGTACTTAAGGTTTTCTGCTTGGACATTCTAGGCAGTTCTAGACACAAACAGAACAAGTTGGATTCCCAGTTACAAGATGGGTAAGGGGTACTCGAGTGCCCAGCTTTTCAAATTCTTCAGTCCTTCCCCCTGCAACAAAGTTAGTTACATACCATCCTGTTTATAAGGAGCTTTTGTTGGATACCATATTCTAGGAGATGGAAGTGTTTTTTACAAAGAATCTCTAATTCTGAACACTAAGCGAGGGAGGCATTTCATTGTCAGGCTTCCCTCATCTTCACCCAGAGGGTATCTTTTGAAAAATGTTTTGGTCCCAGTTAGCAAATATATAATAAAACAGTAGAATTATTCAGATAAAATGAATCTGGAAGAAGTGTGAAATAACAGAAGGTTTGAGATGGGCCCTCCGAAGGCTTATCTGACCTGCAAGCTGTATTTTCAAGTATTAAGCTCATTAAAAGATAAACCAAAACAAACAAAAAACCTTCCTTACTGTGTGTGATGTATTCTAGTTTCTGTTAGACGGCCCTGGGCAGTTTGACCTAACATTAGCTCTGCTCAACTCAGCAAGTAGTCAGTATGCTGAAGGGCAGGGCTCTCATTTAGGGGATTCTCAACAGGCTACGGAAATGGGCTGCTAAGAAGTTCAGCAAAGTCAGATACAAAGTCTTGCTCCTGGTGTAGGATTATCTCATGTGAAAATCTAATCTGGAAGCTGCTAATTGGCTAGAAAGCAGCTTTACAGAAAAGAAGCAGGGCATCAATATGAATAGCATGGTTCATATAAGTCAGCAAAGAACCCTTGTGACAGCAAAGACTAGTCACATATTCAGCTGCATTTGTAAGGTTGGAGCTAGAAGATTGAGGAAAGTGATTATGCTTCTCTGTGTGATATTTGTGAGATAGCATCTGGAATGCTGTGTCTACTTTTGGGGTCCTCAGTACAAAAAAACACGTGGACAAACTAGAGTGAATGCAGCAGAAGGCCACTAGGATGGTCATGGATTGAGCATGTCACATAAAACCTAGAAGAGTTTGCTTTCTCAGCCTGGTGAAGAGAAGGCTAAAGGCAAGTATTAATGGCTGTCTTCAGTTAATGGAAAGGTATTAGACTGACCATTCTTAGAATAAGAAGACAAAGCTGGACTCTTCTTGGAAGAGCACAGTGAACAGGAAATACTGGCAGTTGCAGTTTGCAGCAAGGAAGATTCCAGTTAGATACAAGAAAAATTCTTCAGATAGCAAGTAATAAAAAATAGCATGAGCTGCTCTGAGATGATGCGGAGTTTCTACTTCTAGAGATCTTTGAAGTTTCCCAGGAGATGGGTCTAAGCCATTTGCCCTGGTGTTAGCATCATTTAAGCAGAAGGTTGAAGCACATGACCTCCAAAGTTTCCACTCAAGCTAAACTGTTCTATAAAGATGTGATTCTATGATTACATTTAATCCAGATATCCTTGTGTTATATTTAAACAATGTGATTGGTTTAACATGTTTTAATCTTTCAGGATGGTACTCCTCTCCTTCCACTGTAGACCTGTACATTTTAGATGTTTGCATCTGAATAGCTATAGGGATGATTTGTCATAACCTGAGTGAATAATGCTATGAAATGATCAATTTTTCTATTAAGTGCCTATTTATGAAAGCAGAAAAACTTACTTGTATTAAATAGAATAGATTGTTACTGATATTTGAGTCTTCATAAAGGCATGTCATTATTTAGTGTTTCATTGTCATAAATTACATAATTAGCGGCTTCATTATTTTCCAGAAGACAGATAAGGTGATGTTTGCAAAGAAAGGATTTTTCCTTTGTGAGGAAAACTCACAAAAAGAAAGATCTCTACCAATCTGTCTTAGGTGAAAAAGGTCTTCATTTTGTGATCACTTCAACCCTGACCATGTTAGCAAAGCATACCAACCATCTATTTCCAAAACAGCATTTAACATAGTATCTTAGAAGTTTTGCCCAGCATATCTAGTGTGCTAGATATAGATCTGGCAAATCCCTGATACTGCTGAAAGAAAGGACAGGTGGATTTGGAAATGAGGAAGAGACAAAATATAGAATACTAGTAGTTATTTGTGGAAAAGAAGCAAAAAGGTCTGAGAGAATTCCTTCAGTCAGCTGTCTGAATCACTGAAACCCGTCTTTTATGACTGCAGTTGTCTTCACATATTTGTGTTAGTTATGATAATAGAGAGAAAATGTCAAAAAATACTTTTTTTCCTTTGTCCCAGAAGGAATTACATGATGAAGGTGATACATAAATTTGTAATTTGAAGACCACCATGGTGACATTTGAGTACAAATGAGTTTACTTCTCTATATGAGCACAGTTCATCTTGTTTTTACATACTCAGAATATTCTTTGGGCTCTCTTGTCAGCTGATAGTGTTTTTAATGACAGTCACAAAAAGAAAGTTGTATTTTATTTTATAGTTGAATATCCCTACCCATCTACAATCCATGTACACTTTGCCATCCATACTGGGAAATAAGCACCCTAATGTCACACGTTTTTGTGATATTGTAGTGACAATATCAAGCTTCACATTTTATATTGGTAGTTTTATTTTCAATTTCCTGAGTAAGTTGTACTTCCTTCTCTCTCATTTTTCCATCAGATGGGGATACCAAGGCACATGTTCATTGCTTTGATGGTTGCCTTGTCAATAACTTGCAAAAATTCATAAGAGTGTATCTGATTTTACTTCTTTATAGTCAGAATTTCTTCCCACAGTGCTCATTTGTGATTATTTTGCCAAGATTCACTCCTTTTTAATGCATGTTTTCAATTTGCGCTCTTCTTTCCAGATAAGTTGCTTTGAAGTTGCTTTTGTTAAAATGTGTTTTGTTGAGTTTTATTTTGTGATAGTGAAGTGATTCAGCTCATTCAGTCAGAATATCCAACTGGGAAAGAAAATATACATTCCAATGTGCATTGGAATATCAAAAGAAATACATTTCTGATTTAAAGGATGTTTGTGTCATACAGTTTCTAGGTTTTTTTCATTTCTATTAAGATTTGTTTCAAATATATGTTATTTCATTATTTCTCTCTCTTATTGCTTAGAAATTAATTAAGAAAACATACCTGTTGGATCCAGTAAGTCATAATAGTTTAATGTTTAACTTACCAATAAAGCTCCTGATTTCCTTCCTATGTTTTTGTTTAATTTGAAGGAATCTGTGGCTTATAACAGTTCCAGATGTTTTCAGAAACAGAGTGAACAGAGACTGAAATAAGTACAAGCTCATTCCTTTTCTAAGTTGAGACATCAGTTTAATAGTACTCATACAACAGGTTCTAGAATAGATTGGTATGAGAGAAAAATAGTCGTGTATTAGTCTTGGAGGGAAATACATATTATGAAAGTATTTTTCAGTATCCTATCCCTATAGATGAGTCCCTGTGAAGTGTGTTAACTGATCTGCAAAGACAGCAAGCTTAATTAAAGAGATATTTCAGAACAACTTTCAGTGGAGCAACGCATTTCCCAACACAGGGAACTCTGAGACTCTCCAGAACTCTAATTCCTGATCCAGTGACTCACCAGTGGTTCCAAGGGGACAGGAAGAGGAACAGTCTTTTTCCAGAGCCTCCATGTGAGATCAGCCGCAGTATTTGTGGCAAAAAAACCCCATACCAAAACAAAAAAACGACCACCAAAACAAAACAAAAAAACCCAACCAACAAAGAAAATGAAACGTGAAAAAGTGTCCTAGTCAGGCAACCCACAGCCTTAACATTGGCTGTATTGGATGTTATGGACACACTAACAGAAACACATTCCTTACCTGTCTTGAACGTGTCAATAAGCATAATAAAGCAGAGGTGATCTGTAAGAACTTAGGAAGAGATAAGGATCTGTTAGCACCTAAGAAGTGGATACCAAAACATCTAGCTAACAGTCATAATGTGTCTGAGACAACTTCTAGAAGGAAAAAGAAATTAACTGGGTGGAACAGTAATAATTTAGAGTAAAAAGCCTCTTAGCTTTTTGGACTTCCACTTTTGGCTAAAGTGGAACTGATAGAAGAAAATGAATGCAACAGCACATTCTGTAGCTGCTACAGACAAGATAGAATTAGCTTTGAGAGAATTTCTTTTAGAGATGCAGAGATGTTACATCTTCCAAAAGATTCAGAACTGAGATCCCCCCCAACTCCTGTTAAGAATATCAATATAAAAAGAGATATATAAAAAGAGATCAATATAAAAGGAGAAAAAAAACATTGAAAAAAGCTCATGTTTAAGACACTTTTATAGAAGTAAATACCAATGAAAGAAGAAAATATAGAAGCTGAACAAATACTAAATATAACTTCACATTATCATTATAGAAGTTGCATTCTGGCATATAAAACAGATAAAAATAAAAATATAACAGAATTGCTAGAATACACTTAATACTCATCCATTGTCAGGAACAATGCAATTTGATGAGAATTCATCAACTGAATATGTAGATTTTTCTTTTCCTTATCTTTGTTTTGTTTTAAATTGTGCCAGTTAAAATGGCTAACATCATCATAATAACAGAAATAAAACTTTTCCCCTCTTTCAGCAATTAATCAGAGATTAACTGGAAATAAAGCTGAAATACTGAAAGTCACTGAGTCTTTCATAGCATAACCTTTTTTTCACTGGGTTTGAGTTACTGTCATAATGTCTGGTAAAATATATATTTTCTCAAATTAAGAAAAAACAATCTTTGATTTCTTTAATTCAGCATTTCATCACTACACTCTAGAACAATTAAAATATATTTTAATGATATTTAAATGGATGATTCATTAAGGAAATTATGATTTTGGATAGACTTGAAATATTCTTCTGATCTTCAAAGCAAGCAAGTGAAAATAATATAGCCTGCACAAGGTACAGTGTTATTGTCAGTATTATCTCAGTATGAGAGCATCAGAATTTCATCACCTCCCCAGCAATGATATTGACAAAATACCTCTGCATTTTAAGAGATGCTTCAGTGACAGCTCATTTAAGCACTGTCGAGCTCTTTCTTCATATTTCCCATTAGAAAGCAGTCCTCTTCATTATACTGTCTGACAGAGATACACCAATGAGCTCTTTTTGGTGGTGATGAGAAGCAAGACCTAATAGTTGCCTTTCTGACATCATGATAGGTGAAACTTGGTCATCATAATAACATATGAACATGTGACAGTGAAAAAAAAAATTAATATCAACATGTATTTCAAACTATTGTGGCAACTTCAATTGGGAAAAAATGTTTATCTGAGTGCTTTATTAGAGAAGATTTAAGGAGCTTTTCTTATTAACACATAAATTATTCTTCGAAAGGTGTCACTTTTTGAAGGAAAAGAAAGTTTTATTGCAAATATATTTTTCTATCTAAATACTTTATAAAGAACATTTTTATGACAAGTTTTTTAATAGGAACATTAGTTGTCTATTTCAGTGTACCTCATGGTAAACCTTCCCCTTGAGTTACAAAGCCTCCATAATGTACTGAACAATGTTTTCACTGTTAAGTATGTCTTGTAATATGTTTATGATGTTATAAGGTTTTCACTGTCTTGGTATTATAAAAAGTTAAATGACTATTGATACAATTCAAAGAGCAGATTAACAATAATGATGGATTTGCTTTGGTTAAAATTTAACTTTAAAGTATATGAAAGGTTAGATCAGGACTACAGTCTCTACCAAGCAGACAAATAAGATAATAATTCAACTTCTACTGTTGGGCTAAACCAATCATGCCATGAAGAGTTCTCATATTAATTCTACGGGTGAAGTATTTTATGAAAATGTTAATTAAGGTTTAGCAAAATCTGTTTCACTCTGAATTTACTTTTAAAAAATGTTTGTTCAGCATGGAAAAATAAGAACATGGCAGATGTTGTGGAAAAATCAACATCTATTGAAGGTTTCAAGTGTTCCTAAAAAAACCTCTTACTGCCTTTCTGAATAAGATCAAAAGAAGATATTTTTTGTTAAGAAGGGAAAAAGAAAGTAATTCTAGTGAACAGAAAATCAAATAGCATATGCATCTTTTTTTTTAAACAATCAGCTGCTGTAAGTGATGTGCATTTTGTTCTGATGGTAATAGCTTAAAGATTCATTGTACTTCTGCTTTACTGGTTTTGACTATAAGAAAAAAATATATGAGGGGAAAAAAAAAACCTCCTACTAATTTTGACAAAGTTCAGAGATTGATCCTGACAATTCATATTACATAAGACTAATAGTGAATATGAGAGGGAAAATTAGACTAAATTTCTAGGCATTAGAACACAGAACTGTAATCTCTCTGTGTTTACAGAATAAATAAATTTAAAGGCCACTGCATAAAAATATTTTTTGAAAGATTCCTATGCCTCAGATCATGATATTCCCCAATTCCAGGTCTGGTTTCACAGATTTAAATCCACTGATTTAAAAAAAAAAAAAAAAGAAAAAAGTAAAATAGAAGATGAGTCAGGAAAAAAACTCAAATATACAATCCAATCCCATTTTTAGTTAAAAAGTCAATATTGAAAACCATTTTGCATCATCTCAGATGCTATCCAACGGACAAATACACACCATAGTCTTTTTCTAAATTTTTTTTTTATATACAAATATACAAATGTTTGTGTTTGTAGTAAATTCAAAAGTAGCTACATAAATCATGATGAGACTTTAGTCTTATGGGAATTAGCAATTATATCTCAAAAGTCATTGATTTCTACAAGAGATTGGGGAAAATGGACGGCGTATTCCAGGCTTTTTTTTGTGAAGTACTTTATTTTGTTCTAAACAAAGCCTTAATTATTATGTAAATAATTACTCCTCCACTAGATTCTATATATATTTAAATCACATATATATTTGAATTGTTTGAATAAGAGAGAAAAATCCCCTTGAAATTTTTTCTGCCTCAGCCCTACTTAGATACACCCGAGTCAGTGTTATTTGCAAGGTGTCACCACTCTGTGATAGAGAAAACAAGTAACAGAAAATGAGAGGTAATCTCCCTTTCTTTTAGTGTTCCCGTTTCTAACTAGAAAACTTACTCCCTAGTCCCCCCATTGTGACTGAGAAAATCTACAAGAATTATTGGAGAGAGGAGCTTGTCCGAGTGCAAGGATGGAAAAAAAAATCTCAGCGCTTCCAGCTCAACATTTGGGTAATGCTGTGCCCTGTGGCAGAGATATCTAAGTTCTTGTATTATTATATTATTAGGGACATCAGACTTAATAACAAGAAATGTATAACTGAGAGAAGAAAGAGGGAAATCTGTTTCTACTTACAATATCCCCCAAATTCTATATTCCTTTGCTTTAGAAGTATAATTATATAAAATTCATAGTAGTGTCATGATACTTACTTTTTTATTCTCTTTTTTAAAATCAGTATTGTAAGTCAAATATCTTTTGGTTGCTGGCAGAAAAATGAAAGAACCTGTCACTATTTCATTGGTAGTGTAATTGTGAGTTTTTGTAATGTCTTATTGCTGTAATAGATATAGATCCACAAATTTCCATTCTGCACAACACGCAATAAGACACAGAAGACCTTAAGTCTAAACTGAAATGAAAGACAAGGTAGAAGATAACAGAAACTGTAAAAACGTGATAGTACTTATCTCAGATCTCAGGATAATGGGACTTTAACTTCTAATTCTGTGTATTTTCTTCCCTGCTCCATTTCCTACATGTGTATCTGATAGTCCTGAAATATTTTTATTTTACATATTTTACTGAATAAGCTATCTTATTATCATCTGGATTCAATTCATATTATCTAATTTTAGGTGACAAACTTGTTGGCATTGGCAATTGATCGCATCAGACAGACTCCTTTTACAATCTCTGGAGAGTAATAAGAACTTCTGTTGTGCAATTCACTTTATTCTATTATAAATACCTAAAAATGATAAATACCAGAAAAATTAGGCTAGAAATTCCTGCATTTCCCCTATGTAGCCATAGTGGCTGAGATACAAAAAAGGAGTTTTTACGTTCAAGGATATTGGAGAGACAGGAGGGGAACAGCACTGTAACGTAAACCAGACGGAATGTTGTTCAAATGGCTTTTTCATTTTTTATGATGAATACATTTTATATGAAAATTCAGGGCAGATTAGATACGTCTAAATTGGTTTACAAGGAGAAAATCTGTAATTTCAGAGTGCAAAAGTGTGAAGACTGAAAAAAATTGTTTTAGAAGACATTGTTCAGCAAACATTTTGTAATTATGATGACTATGGTTACTTGATTCAACTTAAAAAACAGAATACTAAAACCCAAATGTAACCCTTCGGGTTGGATAGCAACCAGTTTAACACTACTTAGCAGCAGCAGACTGCATGAGACTTGGCTATCAAGAAAGACAGGTGAATGAGCTCTGTGATTTGGCAACTGCAATGGCTTTACTGAAAAATTTAAAAGGTAAGGATCTGTCCTAGTAAAAGGCTTATGAAGAATTTAATCTTTCTTCATTGTTATTTTATATTGGAAATTGCTTATGTGATTATCACACATTACTCTCTTTATTTTCTTTCTTTCCCTCAATAAAGTACATTTTTTGGGGTTTTTTTGTCTGTAAATTTAGAGTTATGAAACATTAACAGCTTATTTTCCCAGGTGTCCAAGTGGTGTCTTGAACCAATATTTATTAGTGACGCTAGAAAATCAGCCTGTCCTTTGTAGATACCAGACATGGCTCGACAGAAGAATTTCACATCTAGAAAACTAGTTCTAGTGTAGAAGTTTGTATTGTATAAATCTAAAATGAGGTGAAATGAAAACCAGGGAAACAGCTGAGATAGTGATAAGGGCATGCTCCAAGCAGTATGATCACAGATTAGAGCCCTGTGGAGCACTGTGATGTATATTAATAAATAAGTGTAGACATGGTCTAAATGCCCAGAAGAAGTTGATATAATCTGGTTCAGATAGCAATCAAAGAACCCCTTTGGCAGTGTATGACCAAACATTGCATTGATAGCATAGCAAATGAGGACAGAGTTCCTTATTGGTTCCTGCTATTTGCAAGGGAAGCAACATAAAAATATGCATTAAAAAAATGGAACGAGAATACAAAATACTGGTCACACAACTAAAAACATTCATTGTTTTGTCATTTTCATCCAAAAAAGTCACAGAGTTTCACATAAAGAAATAGTTACAAAAGCTCTATTTCTGCAAAATTGTCTAAGCTTATTTAATATACAAAAAAAAGTCAACAGTGGCAATTTTGCTTGGTGTCTTTTCAAGTGATGTGGACACTGAAAATCAGATATTTCACTAAAAAGTAACTTCAACAGGAGTCAACTGGATATGCTACTCCTCAGGAAGCTATAATAGACTAGATTTTTACTTACTAGGGCACACAGTAAGTCAGAAGTCAGAGCTTCTATAAACCAGGTAGGACTCTAAACTGGATTTGTATGAAAATCAAACTTTGCTTTTTTCTGCACATAAGTCATGTTTTTATGGTGTCCTATTCAGTGGTGTGAGACAAGGTTTCTATCCTTGAAGAAATTAGGTATTGTTAACCATTCTTTTATTTTTATTTTTTTTCTGAGACGGGGAGAAACTGTGACAGACAGACAAAAAATTGTTCTAGGTTTTATTTACTGTAATTTGAATATCTTTGTAGGTGCAGGATATTAATATAAGAATTTTGATTTGGGGGACAGAATATTTTGGATGCTACCTGTAACTGACCCTGCTATGCATTTTAATATGAAGTTAATTATTCATGTTCACACATGCACACGCCCACATAAATAGCTAGACAGACAGATGCATGTGCATGCACACACATACATATTCACACACACACACATATTCACACACACACTTAGAATATATACTTACACATCATGTGTTCTTTTTCATTGGAACCAAGCTGAGAGACCATACCAATCATTACTGTTCATCAGGGTACAAAAAGTAGTGTTGGGACAAGGTCATAAAATACATATGCGGTTGCTTTGTTAAGGTAAACAAAAATTCTCTGTCTATAGGAGACCAGATCTTTGATCTGTGTATATCTGTAAGTTGCATCCTAACTTCATGTCAGGAACAGATCAGTCACATACCAGTTCCCTTCCATTTTCTCTTGTTACTTGTTTTCTACAGAGAAAAAATATAACATGCAAGTTCTTTAGAAATAAGGGTACTACCCAACAAATCCCCAACATGAGCAACCAGTGGATCAGTCCAAGAAGTGTATCCAAAACAGTGAACAAGTGAAGTATTCTAAAATATGTAGGTTTTGGTTTGAATGATTGTTCCAGTAAGTGAACCAGCATAGGTTTTCAGTACTTAATACAGCAAGTTTTTCTTTTTTTGTGATTTTTTTCCATAAAATTTGCAGTAAGTTGTCTATGATAAGGAATTTTTCTTATATGTATTGTCTTCAGTTCAAACTTCTGAATATATTTGAGTGTGTTATTTGAAATCAGAGGCATGTTTTGCTTTACAAACATGGTTTTGTCATGTATAAGCTTGCTGGAAAACAGCAATTAAAAATATTAATCTCAAAATATAATAATAAATCCAGTTTACAGAAAACATGTACAAAACCTTCAGAAAACAGGGCTGAGCGACATCTAGTACCTGTAAATTCTAGGGAAAGCTTCTGACAGTCTCAAACACTGGTCACTAAAAGTGTTTGTGAGACTGACTAATATGGCACTATCAAAATGCATTATTCAAGACACCAGAGACTGATGAAAGTAGAATGCTATCACACTGCGGCATCTTGTCATTATTAAAGTCTGTCCTTGGAATCATGCCTAGTAGTATATCTTTGAACAGATTTCATAAATCCCACTCTATTAAAAAACGTTCATAGAATTTTTAAAGATGGTAACATTTTAGCCTATGTTGCTGGGGGGTTTTGTGTTTGGGGTTTTTTTCTTCCTTTTTGCTAAGCACTAATCAACCTTAAGGTCGAATGCAATTTTATAGAAGCAAACAGTCTAAATACCTTCATCTTTCATCATCAAATATATTTACATTAAACTTTAAATTACATTTAACTTCCATTCATATACTGAGAAGATTTGTTTTATATACTTTTACATGTCTCCAAACTTTTTTGTTGTGGCTATCAGCCTTGTAACAGCTATGCATTTATTTATCAAAACTATTGTTCACATCTGTTTTAACCCTGAAACAGAATGACTGGGAATGATCACTGAAGTCATGTTTAATAATATGTTTGTGACTTTTTTCTCCAAAAAGTATGTTTTGTTAATACATTCTACATTTTCTCAAGACTGCTCAAGGACCATATTTTGATTTCCATATCTAGTACCATTTCTGTTGCTCTTGAAATACCTTAACTTCAGTGACCCATTCAATCCCGGCTTATACTCCCACTTCCATTTTTTTCCTTTTTTGTACCCTACTTTGTATTGTCCTCCTGAATTCCAGGTAGTTCCCTTCTATCTTCTGTCAAGTCCTCATATAGTATATGACACTACACTTGTGGAGTCTGGAGCCCTCAGCACAGGAAAGACATGGACTTGTTGGAGTCGGTCCAAGGAAGGGACACAAAAACGATCAGAGGGGTGAAACACCTCTCCTATAAGGACAAGCTGAGAGAGTTGGGGTTGTTCAGCCTAGAGAAGAGAAGGCTTCAGGGAGACTTTATAGCATCCTTCCAGTACCTAAGGGGGGCCTACAGGAAAGATGTGGAAGGACTCCCCAGGAGTCAGGGAGTGTAGTCACAGGACAAGGGGTAATGCTTTTAAGCTGAAAGAGGGTAGACTTAGACTAGATATAAGGAAGAAATTTTTTTACAATTAGGGTGGTGAAACACTAACACAGGTTGCCCAGAAAGGTGGTAGATGCCTCATCCCTGGAAACATTCAAGGTCAAGTTGGATGGGGCTCTGAGCAATCATCTAGTTGAAGATGTCCCTGCTCATTGCAGGGGGGATGGACTAGATGACCTCTGAAGGTCCCTTCCAACCCAAACTATTCTATCATTCTATGATTTTCCCTACTGTCCTGTTTCCCTTTTTCTGTCTCAATAGCAAAAGTCAAGACGCCTGGTACGACATCTTCCTTCTTTGTAATTGTCAGTCCTTTCCACAGTTATGTCCTTGATCTCCTCCCTATGCTTCCCCAAACTCCTCTTAGACATTTTTCCAAGCACGTTTTTCTTCACTCTGCAGGTCCTCAAGTCATGCTTCATGTCTCTGGTGAGCCCTAAAGCTCTGCAATTATAAAGTCTATGCTCAGTAACAACTTAGTTTATAAATATTTATGCACGCTTACAGCAGATAATTTAAAATTTTCTGTTTATATACTTAAAAAATCTCCTTCCGTCTTTACTTGCACATTAAATCCATTCCCTCTTGGGTTTCAAATTCCTAATATAAGCAGTATCAGCTGGAACCTAAAGCAATACTCCCTGAACTAAAGAGAAAATTTTTAAAAGCCTCTTTTTTTACATGATGTTATAGATTTCAATTTTAATGTTGCACTCTTTTGTGCCTCTTTGTCTCATTTTAAATATATTTTAAGGTTCCTTTCTGTTTTCACATTATGGAAAGATATTGTTCAAGTTTAGGTTGGGCTGACCACTAAACAAAAGACAGATGCTCTCTTTAACATCTCTCCCCTCCCTGAAGATAAGGGAGAGAGGGTAAGGGAGAGAGAATTATGGGTTGAAAAATAAACTAAAACTAATTTATTGAAATATGAAACAAGAAATATTAACAATAAAAAGAAAAAATAATAATATTAATAAGAAAATACTGAAATATATACAATATATACAAAATGAATATTGAGCTGCCAGGATGACAATTACATCACCAGCAGGCACTGGGAAAAGTCCCAGACTGGACTCAGTGATGGACAGGAACTGGATTCCAGATCTGGATGCAGGAACGCCCAAATTGCAATCAAAGGCAGACGAACAGAGTCCTCCTTGCACGTCAGGCATTGA
>VZSF01006713.1:351460-367295 GCA_013398295.1 Chionis minor | reverse complement strand
TGCAAGTTCTTTAGAAATAAGGGTACTACCCAACAAATCCCCAACATGAGCAACCAGTGGATCAGTCCAAGAAGTGTATCCAAAACAGTGAACAAGTGAAGTATTCTAAAATATGTAGGTTTTGGTTTGAATGATTGTTCCAGTAAGTGAACCAGCATAGGTTTTCAGTACTTAATACAGCAAGTTTTTCTTTTTTTGTGATTTTTTTCCATAAAATTTGCAGTAAGTTGTCTATGATAAGGAATTTTTCTTATATGTATTGTCTTCAGTTCAAACTTCTGAATATATTTGAGTGTGTTATTTGAAATCAGAGGCATGTTTTGCTTTACAAACATGGTTTTGTCATGTATAAGCTTGCTGGAAAACAGCAATTAAAAATATTAATCTCAAAATATAATAATAAATCCAGTTTACAGAAAACATGTACAAAACCTTCAGAAAACAGGGCTGAGCGACATCTAGTACCTGTAAATTCTAGGGAAAGCTTCTGACAGTCTCAAACACTGGTCACTAAAAGTGTTTGTGAGACTGACTAATATGGCACTATCAAAATGCATTATTCAAGACACCAGAGACTGATGAAAGTAGAATGCTATCACACTGCGGCATCTTGTCATTATTAAAGTCTGTCCTTGGAATCATGCCTAGTAGTATATCTTTGAACAGATTTCATAAATCCCACTCTATTAAAAAACGTTCATAGAATTTTTAAAGATGGTAACATTTTAGCCTATGTTGCTGGGGGGTTTTGTGTTTGGGGTTTTTTTCTTCCTTTTTGCTAAGCACTAATCAACCTTAAGGTCGAATGCAATTTTATAGAAGCAAACAGTCTAAATACCTTCATCTTTCATCATCAAATATATTTACATTAAACTTTAAATTACATTTAACTTCCATTCATATACTGAGAAGATTTGTTTTATATACTTTTACATGTCTCCAAACTTTTTTGTTGTGGCTATCAGCCTTGTAACAGCTATGCATTTATTTATCAAAACTATTGTTCACATCTGTTTTAACCCTGAAACAGAATGACTGGGAATGATCACTGAAGTCATGTTTAATAATATGTTTGTGACTTTTTTCTCCAAAAAGTATGTTTTGTTAATACATTCTACATTTTCTCAAGACTGCTCAAGGACCATATTTTGATTTCCATATCTAGTACCATTTCTGTTGCTCTTGAAATACCTTAACTTCAGTGACCCATTCAATCCCGGCTTATACTCCCACTTCCATTTTTTTCCTTTTTTGTACCCTACTTTGTATTGTCCTCCTGAATTCCAGGTAGTTCCCTTCTATCTTCTGTCAAGTCCTCATATAGTATATGACACTACACTTGTGGAGTCTGGAGCCCTCAGCACAGGAAAGACATGGACTTGTTGGAGTCGGTCCAAGGAAGGGACACAAAAACGATCAGAGGGGTGAAACACCTCTCCTATAAGGACAAGCTGAGAGAGTTGGGGTTGTTCAGCCTAGAGAAGAGAAGGCTTCAGGGAGACTTTATAGCATCCTTCCAGTACCTAAGGGGGGCCTACAGGAAAGATGTGGAAGGACTCCCCAGGAGTCAGGGAGTGTAGTCACAGGACAAGGGGTAATGCTTTTAAGCTGAAAGAGGGTAGACTTAGACTAGATATAAGGAAGAAATTTTTTTACAATTAGGGTGGTGAAACACTAACACAGGTTGCCCAGAAAGGTGGTAGATGCCTCATCCCTGGAAACATTCAAGGTCAAGTTGGATGGGGCTCTGAGCAATCATCTAGTTGAAGATGTCCCTGCTCATTGCAGGGGGGATGGACTAGATGACCTCTGAAGGTCCCTTCCAACCCAAACTATTCTATCATTCTATGATTTTCCCTACTGTCCTGTTTCCCTTTTTCTGTCTCAATAGCAAAAGTCAAGACGCCTGGTACGACATCTTCCTTCTTTGTAATTGTCAGTCCTTTCCACAGTTATGTCCTTGATCTCCTCCCTATGCTTCCCCAAACTCCTCTTAGACATTTTTCCAAGCACGTTTTTCTTCACTCTGCAGGTCCTCAAGTCATGCTTCATGTCTCTGGTGAGCCCTAAAGCTCTGCAATTATAAAGTCTATGCTCAGTAACAACTTAGTTTATAAATATTTATGCACGCTTACAGCAGATAATTTAAAATTTTCTGTTTATATACTTAAAAAATCTCCTTCCGTCTTTACTTGCACATTAAATCCATTCCCTCTTGGGTTTCAAATTCCTAATATAAGCAGTATCAGCTGGAACCTAAAGCAATACTCCCTGAACTAAAGAGAAAATTTTTAAAAGCCTCTTTTTTTACATGATGTTATAGATTTCAATTTTAATGTTGCACTCTTTTGTGCCTCTTTGTCTCATTTTAAATATATTTTAAGGTTCCTTTCTGTTTTCACATTATGGAAAGATATTGTTCAAGTTTAGGTTGGGCTGACCACTAAACAAAAGACAGATGCTCTCTTTAACATCTCTCCCCTCCCTGAAGATAAGGGAGAGAGGGTAAGGGAGAGAGAATTATGGGTTGAAAAATAAACTAAAACTAATTTATTGAAATATGAAACAAGAAATATTAACAATAAAAAGAAAAAATAATAATATTAATAAGAAAATACTGAAATATATACAATATATACAAAATGAATATTGAGCTGCCAGGATGACAATTACATCACCAGCAGGCACTGGGAAAAGTCCCAGACTGGACTCAGTGATGGACAGGAACTGGATTCCAGATCTGGATGCAGGAACGCCCAAATTGCAATCAAAGGCAGACGAACAGAGTCCTCCTTGCACGTCAGGCATTGAAGAAAGAGGACTGACCCTTTGATCCCTCAGCTTTTATACTGAGCATGAGACAGATGGGGTGGAATACTCTGTTGCTCAGTTTTGGGTCACCTGTCCTGTCCGCTCCTCCCCTCAGGTGTGATCCCTCTACGCTTTTCTGCATCTGACTCTACAACAGGGNCCACTAAACAAAAGACAGATGCTCTCTTTAACATCTCTCCCCTCCCTGAAGATAAGGGAGAGAGGGTAAGGGAGAGAGAATTATGGGTTGAAAAATAAACTAAAACTAATTTATTGAAATATGAAACAAGAAATATTAACAATAAAAAGAAAAAATAATAATATTAATAAGAAAATACTGAAATATATACAATATATACAAAATGAATATTGAGCTGCCAGGATGACAATTACATCACCAGCAGGCACTGGGAAAAGTCCCAGACTGGACTCAGTGATGGACAGGAACTGGATTCCAGATCTGGATGCAGGAACGCCCAAATTGCAATCAAAGGCAGACGAACAGAGTCCTCCTTGCACGTCAGGCATTGAAGAAAGAGGACTGACCCTTTGATCCCTCAGCTTTTATACTGAGCATGAGACAGATGGGGTGGAATACTCTGTTGCTCAGTTTTGGGTCACCTGTCCTGTCCGCTCCTCCCCTCAGGTGTGATCCCTCTACGCTTTTCTGCATCTGACTCTACAACAGGGCACAACAAAGTGAGATGCCCTTGGTTGTTATGGGAATAAGTATAAGCAAGAGTCTCTCTGCATACCATTCCTTGGTGTTAATTATGAAGATCAGACTATCACTGCTCGAGGCACAGGAGGCACTACCTTAAAAAACATACCATTGATTTCAGTAAGTGCAGTCAGTTTGAAGAAATTTAACTGAAAAATAGTTACTCAGAAGAAAATTGTCTTTGTTCTACCTCAAACCAGAATAGATGTACTAGGATAAAAGAAAATCTGTCTTTAAAACCACCCAATTCCTTCTGAAATAATATGTAACACCAAAATTCAAAGGAAAACCCAAACTATCAACTGAGAAAAAAAGTCTGCAATAAAGAGTGCTATGGACAATTGAAGGTCTGTTTCTTCACAAAGAAGTACAAAGGACAAGGATTTCTAGGAAGCTTTTGCAGTACTGTCTGTAGATTGATTTCTGCTGCTGTAGAATAATAGGATAAACGCATATGAAAATAGTGAAGGCATTCAGGAAGCATCTGAAGGTAAGCTATAGTTATTATTACATAAAATGCCTACACATTACACTGACTCACTCTAATGCAGTCATTTAAATATGTAAATAATATCAGATCCAAACATAATTTTACAACCATGTCTGAACAGTTTGCCACTTCTACCTCCAGCTAAAATCTCCTCTTTGTGGCAGTTACTGAATAAAATAATTGTAAATGTATTTCACAGTCTGCTAAAAGTGCTGTGCTCAATATAATCTACTGTACAGGTTGAGTGGTTTTGTGTAGTCTGAGGCAATATCAGGCTTGTTTGCTATTTACCATTCACAGAAAGAACTAAAAATAATGAAAAAATCCTCTTTAAATTTTGTTAATTTGGTAACTTACAAAATATATTATGTTTTAAAGGTCATAAGATTTTTCTTAATTACACTTACGTAAAAGTAATAAAATACAACACTATGTAGAAGAAAAAGTAACAATGAAATAAAGGACAAAATAGAAGTATTTTTTATTGAAAAACAGATATTTGCAAAATTTCTTCTTTAAGTTTTCAGCTAAGGCTTGGTTAAAGATCTCTATCTGGAAAATTGCAATCATATCTGCCAAGAGACAAAAATATAGTTTAAAAATTTTCTAAAACCAAAAATGTAATCTTTTGTTAAATATTATTCATGGAGTTGTTTATCAAATGTGGCTTATCCCACAGATCTTAAAATTTCTCATAGTGCAAAGCAACTTTTTTTTGGGTGGGTATCTATATTTGCAGTCAATGATGTGAATGTTTCAAAATGAAAACATTTAACAACAACAACAACAACAATAATACTAGCATCACCAGTGAAAAACATGAAGACACCGGTGGTTTCCAGCTATCAAGGATAGGTAGAACCATTAATTTCCAAGCACAATGGGGAACCTTCCTGAAAACCTGGCCTCTATTACAGTCTGGGCTCTAGTGATTATCAGTTAACCGGATGAGAAATGATTCCAGATATTAAATTTTTGAGAGGTATAAAATCTATCAAAAAGAAATTGCCTACAATGTTCTCAGCTGCAGTTATATAACTTGGAATGCATAGTTGCATATAAGATTTTTTAAGAAACCAGTTTGTGTCACTACAGTTGTAATTTAAGGTGATTTTGAAGCAGCCATAGAAGAGGACCCTAGTATTAAACAAATGTTTTTAGTTAAAGTATTAGCTATCTGGATATTTAAATCTGTTTTTCTCCATGTGAATTCATGATCTGGAAGTATATTCTTCCTCATGCCAGCATACATCTGCTGATCTCTTTATCATACACTGTTAGCAGCTAAGAATAATATTTTGCATTTTGAACCTGGACGGTAGGGGCAAATAACTGTTAAATCTCAAAAAAACTTTTTTGGACTGACTATTTTTAAAATTATGAATTCACAAAATATTTCTCATTCATAGTACTTAAACATTACAAAGAGAACTGGCACACTGATATGCACTTAATTTTTGTTGCAAATATGAATTAAATCACTGAAATTAAGAACTATTCTTAGGTGAAATTTAATTATTTTGGTGAGATATATATATATATATATACTGAGAAATAATTTATGCCTTCAAAAGTAGGTTTGAAGTAGTCAGTAAGGAATCTAGACAGGCAAGCTGAAGAGTAGACCAGAGCAGAATTATGGAGCCATGCATCAATAAACAAAAAAAGAAAAACTTTTCCAGGAATTAGAGTATCTATGAGCAAGAAGAAGAAAATAAATGGAAAGACTGTAGTTTCTCCTCTGAAGTTCATCTTCTTTTTAACTAGAATTGCTAGAAGAACTTGCAAAGAATGCAGATGCTATCAGCTGTGACAGGATCTCTTGACATTTTGTGAAGAGTTCCCATATACCTAACTTGTATCATACGTTCCTGCACTCTCTGTTGTTGTATTCTTTTGCATAGTATACTCGTTTGGGCACGGATAGAGTTACTTTTCTTCATAGTAGCTTGTATGGTGCTGTGATTTGAATTTGTGGTGAACACAGTGTCAATAACACACACCCACTTTTTAGCTATTGCTGAGCTGTGCTTACCCAGAGTCAAGGCCCTTTCTGCTCCTCACACTGCCCCATCAGCAAGTAGGCTGGGGGCCTTCAAAAGGTTAGGAGGGGACACAACTGGGACAACTGACACTAACTGACCAAAAGGATACCTCATACCATAAGACATCATGCTCAGTATATAAAGCTGTAGGAGAAGAAAGGGGAAGGGGGGGATGGCTGGAGTCACAGTATTTGTCTTCCCAAGTGTTATTCATGAAGGAGACCTGCTTTCTTGGATGTTGTTGAACACCTGCCTGCTGATGGGAAGTAGTGAATGAATTCCTTGTTTGGTTTGCTTGGGTGTGCAGCTTTTGCTTTACCTATTAAACTGTCTTTATCTCAACCCACAAATTTTCTCACTTTTACCCTTGTGATTCTCTCCTCCATCCCATTTTGGGGGGGAAGCAAGTGAGTGGCTTTGTGAGGCTTAGCAACCTAGTGGTGTTAAATCACAACACATAGAAAAAGAAAAAAATAGAATAGCATGTGTTAGCTAGTTTTGGAGTTATATAGAGATCTATAATGTATTTTAAATTTTTAAATAACATAGCAACAAAAGAGTAACAGAAAAGGATGGGGTAGGGAACTGAAAAGAAGAGGAGGAAGGGGAAAAAATGGGAAAAATACAGAAAACAAACATAAAAAATACTCAAAAATATGTTATTAGTAGTTCAATGTGGTTTCTGAAAAATTAAATGAGAAAAACCAATAAAAAGGGCACAGAAAAGGAAAAAACATGAGAAAAAAGGTTCTTAAGTCTTTAAGACTTGTTTATAGATGCGAGGAGACAACACTTGAAAAATATCTGTATCTGTCCGTCCTAACCCTGAAATCTCAGAAGAGCAGTTAATTTTTCTCTCCCTTATCCTTTACTTCCAGAACAGTTATTTGTATTTCTGTATACATGCAATTATATTAAGCTGCTTGTATCTGCTCCTTTTTTCCTGTGAGCGACTAAGCAAGCACTTAGCATTCTCAGACTTTTGGGCCTAAATCTGTTTTATCTCAAAAGAGCAAAGAAAAAATTCTGGCAATCTGGTATATATCATGAAATATTACTAAATTTAATCAGATTAATTTAATTGTTTGCAGCATATCTTTAGAAGTGTCTATAATGGGTATCATAAAGTAGAACAAGAAAAGGGTATTAACAAAGGCAAATAATAGCAGATGCTCAAGAATAATGAGAATTGAATCAGTTATCCACTTAGGATTTAATCAGAATGTAAATTATGTGCCTGTGAAGGAATATATAAGTTACTTAATTTAATTTCAGGGTCATATTTTCAAATAGTCTTCATTTCTATTGTGCATCCTTCAGTAAAGTGTATTGAATACTTGACATCTTCTGCAGTAGATAGGTTGCAAACACATGCATCTTTCTCTTACACGTTCTCCAAGCAAGAAATCAGAAGACAAAAACCAGCTAGTATCTGAAATGATATACTTAAGAATTATTAACTTAAATATTAACTTAAAAATACTGAAACTGAGAGCTAAAATGATCCTGTAAATTACCTCAGATGACAGCAAAAAGCCACAAACTGTTTTGTTTCTGATACATATTAATTTACCCACCCAATTCATAGGGAAGTTCCCCATTGTCAGTGGTGAGCCATACACACAAAAAGTTTGGGTTTTGAAGAAACACTGAAATTGCACACTAAGGAGAATGCAAGTTGGATGATCTGCATCTGTAACAATTATTGACAGAATTTCAGCTATTAAAGTTTTATGTTTATGTCTCTGAAAATAGAATAGCTGTATCACGTGGAAGGTAGACTTCATATGTGTTTCACCTCATTCTGTGGTTGCTGAAAGGCAGACATATTTTTAAAAAGATATTTTAGGATCTATATACACTGAAAATTATATTATTCTTCTATCCAGATTGGTACACTTTCTGTTTATCTAGTTTCATTACAGTCAGGTTGTACCTACAAAAATGGGGGTTTTCGGGGGGCTTCCATTTTATCACCACAGGTGAACATCAACAGTGTTTATTCATCCACACTTGCCCTGCCATCTACTTCCTGCTGGGTTGTGCCTACTGAGAAACAGAGCACTTCTGCAGGTGGGGAGAAACTCTTCTAGGAGCATGTCTGCTGGGAACAATAGAAGGATGTAGGTTTGTACACAATGGTAATGCTAGTTCACTTGGGAACATGAACTACACAGAGAAAAACAAATAAAATCAATATGGTCACCTACTGACACCAGGATCACAATGTGATGACCTCATCTGTCCTGAAAGAAGAACACTGTCAGTGGCCATAGTGACTAACCCAATCTTAATCCCACTGCGTATAAACACAGACAGTTCTGAGAACCAACTCTCCAATGATAATTCACCACACATTTAATAAAAAGATATATCATAGACTACCCTTTAGTGATCTATAAGTTTCTATTTCTTTCTATGTCTCTGATTTGTAACAAAAACTATTAAGACAGTGATTTTAAAATAAAGGGTAGTGACCTTTGAATTCTGGGCTCAATAACTGCTAAATTGTCAGTAATGGCTAATTTGGCTGCCATGTAACAAGAACAACTCTGCAAGGGGTCCCATTTCATGTGGTGCCCTTCTTTTGATATGTTGCTTCTGAAGTTTTTCTGTGTGAGATTTATTAACTGAAGCTAGGTCAGATACCTGTCTCAAATAAAAACAACCTGTTCTATCAAGTTAAATTCAAAATAATAACAGTTGCACAATTTCAACTCTAAATTTTTCAAATTCAGTTTTCATTACAAAAAGAAAACACATCAGTCAGTAACTCAGTAATAGAGCTGATTGATTATTAAAAAATAAAATAAAGTCTAACTTTTCTCTGAATAAAGACAAAATTTCACTGGAAATACTCAAAGGCTGTAACTGCAATTTTTCCAAGACTGAATGCAGAACGATTCATTTCCTGAAATGGTTATAGAATCAAATCAATTCCAAATGCCTGCAAAAAACTGCATTGATTCCAAAAGCAGTTTTATGGCCATGGATACTGTTTCTTTGTCCGTGAGAATGCTCTTATTTGCTTGAGGAAAGGAGAAAAAAGCACATCTTAGGGAACTGATGGCAACCTGTAAATACCAAATAGCTTTTGTGTATTACACAAAGTTTATTAAGTAATAACCATAGTTACACAAAGTTTATTAAGTAATAACCATAGTAACCAGTCCATAGGCTGTCAAATGCTTGATAAAACATTTCACAAGTAGTTTTGAAATTTTTTTAAAGATCTAACATGGATAATTAGAAAATTGGTGAAAAGCTAGTTTTGTTGAAAATATATTTTCACAGAATTAATTGTTGAGGTTGGAAGGGACCTCTGGAGCTCCACCTTGTTTAACATCTCTGCTCAGAGCAGGGCCAACTGAAGCAAATTGCTTATGGCCATTTCCAGTAAAACTTTTGAGTGTCTCCAAGGATGGAGACCTTCAGCTTCTTTTGGCAACCTGTTCCAGTGTTTGATCACTCTTAGAGTAAGTGATGTCTCGTGTTTAGAGAATTTTCTGTATTTCAATATGCGCTCATTGCTCTTGTCCTGTAATGGCATATCACTGAGAAGAATCAAGGTCTGTCTCTTTTTCTCACCTCATTGGGTATTTGTTTAACCACATTGGTAATATGTCCCCTCCCTAAGCCGTCTCCTCTCCAAGCTAAGTAATTGCAGCTTTCTCACCATCTCTTCATATGGCAGATGCTCCAGTTCCTCAGTCACCTTTGTGACCCAGTGCTGGATCTGCTCTACTATGTCAGTACCTTTCCTGCACAGGCGAGCCCAGATCTGGACACGGTACTGCAGATGTGGCTTCACCAGTGCTGAAGAGAGAGGAAGTCTCATCTTCCTCAAATTGCTGGTGAAGCTCTTTCTAATGCAGACCAAGATGTGGTTGGTCATCTTTGTGGCACAGGCATATTGCGGACTTAGGGTTAACTTAGTCAACCAGAACTCCCTGACACTTCTATGCCAAGCTGCTTTCCAGTAAGCCCACAGCCTGTCCTGGTGGATGGTGTTATTCTTCCTCAGGCACAGGACTTTGCATTTCCCCTTGCCTGAACTTCATGAGGTTCCTGTTGCCCCATTTCCCCAGCCTGTTAAGGTTCTCAACAGCAGAACAACCATGTGATGTTATCAAACCCTCCTCCAACTTTTGCATAATCTGCAGCCTTCTGGGCATGCACTCTGTCCTATCATCTTGATCCATAATAAAAATGTCAAACAGTATTTGTCCTAGTATCAAACCATGTAGTATACCGCTAGTGACTGGCCTTCAGATGAACTTCATGCTGCTGATCCCAAATATTTGAGTTGTCACTTCAGCCAGCTGCAGACCCAATTCACTGTCTATTTATATAACCTGTATACCATCAGTTTGTCTATAAGGATGTTATATGAGACAGATTCTAAAGACTTTTTGTCAACAGCTTTCCCTTTTCAAGTGACCAGCTATATTATGTTCACCAGTCTTCAATGCAAATTAGATCTATATTTGTTTTAATTTTTTTTTTAAACCCAACTGCATTCTCTGCCACATGGTTTATTCTCACAAAGTTAAACAGAACAAACTATAGAAAATCTATTGTTATTTGATAAAGATAAGAATGACTAGGACAGTATGCCAGTGTCTGCTATAATGCGGTGCCCTGAAGCTGGCAAAGAGATAATTTTCTTTCTAGTGACTGCTATGAAAGGAATGTCAATAACACCTATTGGTTTTAAATGTTGCTAAGTGATGTTTACATTATTTAAGGACTTTTTTCAGCTTCCCATAGAAGCACAGACAGAACAATGGAATGGCCAATGAAATATCCCATACCGTCGACTCCATGCTCATTATACAAATGGTGGTTAGCCAGTGGGCTGGCATCTGTGATCACTGCTCAGGATGGTGCCAATACACCAAGGGTGTGAGTGACCTTTGTCATTACTGTTATATAAAGGAAGTGTGTGTTAGATGAATGGACAGTGGGGTGGTTTGGAAACTGGCTGGCAGGTAGAACCCAGAGGGCTGTGATTAGTGGCACAGAATCTAGTTGGAGACCTGTAACACTTGGTGTTCCTCAGGGGTCAGTACTGGGTCCAGTCCTGTTCAATGTATTCATCAATGACCAGGATGAAGGCACAGAGTGTCTACACATCAGCAAGTGTGCTAATGACACAGAACTGGGAGGAGTGGCTGACATACCAGAAGGTTGTGCTGCCATTCAACGCGACCGGGACAGGCTGGAGAGCTGGGCAGAGAAGAAACCATATAAAATTCAACAAGGGCAATTGTAGGGTCCTGCACCTGGGGAGGAATAACCCCATGCACCAGTACAGGTTGGGGGCTGACCTGCTGGAAAGCAGCTCTGCAGAGAGGGACCTGGGAGTCCTGGTGGTCAACAAGATGACCATGAACCAGCAATGTGCCTTGTGGCCAAGAAGGCCAATGGCATCCTGGGATGCATCGAGGAGTGTAGCAAGCAGGTCGAGGGAGGTCATCCTCCCCCTTTACTCTGCCCTGGTGAGGCCATGTCTGGAGGACTGTGTCCAGTTCTGGGCTTCCCAGTTTAAGAATGACAGGGAACTGCTGGAGAAGGTACAGCGAAGGGCCACAAAGATGATTAGTGGGCTGAGGGAGTTGGGTGTTTTTAGTCTGGAGGAAAGAAGACTGAGAGGGAATTTCATCAATGCTTATAAATACTTAAAGGGAGGGCACCGGGAGGAAGGGGCTAGTCTTTTTTCAGTGGTTCCCAGTGAGAGGACAAGAGGTAATGGGCACAAACTTGAATGTAGGAAATTCCATCTGAACATGAGGAGGAACTTCTCTACTTTGAGGGTTGCAGAACACTGGAAGAGGCTGCTCAGAGAGGTGGTGGAGTCTCCGACTCTGGAGACATTCCAAACCCATCTGGATGCCATCCTGTGCAACCTGCTGTAGGTGGACCTGCTGTGGCAGGGGGGCTGGACCAGATGATCTCCAGAGGTCCCTTCTAATCCCTGTGAGTCTGTGATTCTGTGATTCCTGTTATTTTTTGTTTTCTGTTATTGTTTCTATTAAACTGTCTTTATGTCAACCCATGAGGTTTTTGTGGTTTGTTTTGGTTTTTTTTCCATTTTCCACCCATCCCACTATGGGGAGGGTCGAGTGAGTGGGTGCATGGTGCTTATTTGCTGGCTGGGGTTGAACCACAACACTTTGGTATCCAGTGACAGGACATGTGGAAATGGTTCAAAGTTGTGCCAGAGGAGGTTTAGATTGGACATCAGAATCACAGAGTCATCACAGAATCATAAAATACAAGGTTGGAAGGGACCTCAAGGATCATCTGGTCCAATCTTTCTTGGCAAAAGCATGGTCTAGAAAAGATGCCCCAGCACCCTGTCCAGCTGAATCTTTGTGTCACTTGCCAAGTTCAGCTCCGGCTGTGCCTTGGCCTTCCTGACCCCATCCCTACACAACTAGGCGGCATCCCTATACTCTTCCTAGGATACCTGTACCTCCTTCTACCACCTGTGCATTTCCTTCTTGCCCTTTAGTTTCACCAGCAGGTCCCAACTCAGCCCTGCCAGTCTCGTGTCTTCTTTTCCTGGTTTCTTACACCTGAGTATTGAGAGCCCTTGCACTCTATGGAAAACACCCTTAAAGATCTGCTAGGTCTGGTTTGCTCCCTTGTCCCTGAGGGTACCGTCTCAGGGGGTCCTAATGCCTAACTACTTGAACAGATGGATCTGAGATTCTTCTACAGGGCAATTGCTTGCTGTGAATATCAAGACAGTATTTACCTACTGGGAAAATGGAGAGATGACATGTATATTGAAGGGGCTAAATCAGAGGTAAGGAGTACCAGAGATATAACAGAGGCCTATGGCTGTTGTCAGGATGTCCTTATTCTGTTGATTATAATCCAGAGCTCCCATTAAATACACATTCATAACTATATGGGCAAGTTTTGTAGTGGTGATATTGGATATTTCTTTACATTTATCTCTCAGGGTTATGGGTGGGATTAATCTGCTCTAACCTGAGTGTTTGCACATTAGATGGCTAAGCCTGAGTAGGTCACCTTAGGCTTGCTTTATTTTTAATACAGAGAAATAAGCACCTCCCCTAGGTGATTGATCTTGTTATGTCAGAAGGTGACATAAATCAGATGAACCAATCTATGGAAGTGTCTGGTTTTTGCCTTTGACTGCAAAGACAGTCTAGCATGTTTAATCAGATTTAGACATCTACGTTTTTTACATCTAAGACTGAGTTGAATCGTACGCTTAATTGCTTGAGCTGGATAAGCTCAGGACTGTGAGTTACTTGATCTGGTATTCTGCTTCACTGATTTTCTTCACTTCCAAATATTTTTATACTAATTTTAATATAAACGCTCAGGATAGGATCTGTCTGACTTGTCTGCCTCTTTCTCTAGAGGAAGATTAATTTACGTGAGCTAGGCATCTTAATTCATATTTAACAATGGGCATCTAATCAGTGCAGTTAATAGTTTGGTATCTATACAAGGCTGTTGTGCTTTATTCCTCAGTATTTATTTCCAAATCATGTAAAGGGTTCCTCTCATAAATACCTCAGCTGCAGATATCTGTCCTTAATATTTCTAACATTAAAGTGTTTATCCTTATTGTTATGCTTTCAAAACCAAGAAATTTTCAGCATGTGCAACTAAGAAAACTATGAATTAGTCAGAGGAGATGGTATTCTCACTTTATTTCAGCTGTATACAAGTTAGGCATCTAGTATAGTTCATCCAGCAAAATTTCCTCTATTGTCACAGAGACAATATAGGTATTTCCATAGTGGGAAATAACTTGACAACTACTTTACACTTTTTAGATAGTGAGATTTAAGTGAGACAAATAAAACAGGTTAAGAATACTGTACATATGCATACTGGTCAACTTGATTTATTTTTTTTCCCCTTCCAATTAACATGCAAAAACTTGTTCTGATTTGTGTTGGCTGTTATCTTGGGACATGCATTTAACCTACAATGATTGTTTATGTCTGTAAAATAAGAATATGGTGCTTTTCTCTTTCTGAAGCCAAATATAAAGAGATTTGCTATGTTTATGATACCATAATTAGTGGAACATGAAAGGTATTTGGCTGATAAAAGAATATTTGGATGAAGTATACATATAAAAAAAAGGTCTTTCCACCTAGCAACAAGCATTTAGCTGATAGTCACAGAACAGGAATATGATTATCTGGGCTTCATCCCTAATAAGTAGAAAGAGATAGTCCTCTTCAGATGTTGATATATCTAAGACTGAATTGCTTTTTAAAGTTCCCTTTTTTTACTTTCAACTAACTACAGAGTGAGTTCATGATGAACAGGATCCTAAATTATGTGTTTTGAATAAGTGGTTAGAATTAAGGAGGATTAAGCAATGTCAGAGAGCAAGGTCTAAGGAATGGAATTTGTGCTTGCAAATATGTGACTCCAAAAGAGCAATTATGTTTCTCCAGTAAATATATTTATCATGGAAGTTTATGACAAGAAGCAATCAAGATGTGATCAAGCAATGGACTTCTCACAATAAAATAGTCAGATGCTTTTATTTATGGGAGACATTTCTGAAAACAGTTAATTACATTTTCACCTTTCTGCATCAGGACTTTTGAGAAAATGTTGTATATTAGTATACACATATGAGTGTGTATATACATGTAGATACATAAATGTGGATATCCTTTCTTTTGTGCTGTTTTTTATGTTCAAACAGAAAGAATATAAGCACATCCTGCAGACAAATCTAGGTGATGTAAGATAATCTGTCAGTAAGATGTAAAATAATGATGGATGAGTATTTTCTTCAGGACTATCTTCCTTCAATCTGTTTTAATTATAGCAGTATTAATTGTTGCTATCTTTTTTTCACACCATCTCACACAGTTTTGCAATTATGATAGAAGCAGGTGAAAGACCCTGTCTTCTGAATCTGCACAATAGTTGTAGTATATTAGCAAAAGGTAACGATCTTACTCATCGAGAAAGATTTAAGTGTTCCACAGCTACAACAAGCATATAGACTCAGCAAATACACTTCAAAGAAAATGTAGATGTTAAAAAGGAAAGAGTGAGCATAGATTCTTTTAAAAATGCCTTTGAAGGCAATACAAAATGTCACACAGTGTGAATTCAAGCAGTTTAAATAGGTTGGCATGAAATTGAGGATCTAAACTAATTATTTTTAAAAACACTCGTTGACTTTTTTTTTAATGTTTACTTATTTTGGGATGAGAGTGGTTGGGAATATTTAGTGTTAAAAAGATGAAAACATACATAACAGACCCTTGATCTAAGCTACACAGTTAAGCTAGAAATTTGATACCACAGGCACCAGTACAAACATGCCTGGCATAAGCACTATTGCTGGAGCTCTTCCACTTTATACAAATAATAAAAAATTTGCTTTAGACAGGATTGTAAGGCAGCCATTCTCCTTTTGCTGTGTGTATTAATATTCTGCCCACCGGACCAAAGAGAATCATCCTCTGAATAGAATATTGGAGTATTTCTGAAGCAAAATTGGATGAGCCGCAGTAAGAGAAAAGAAGTTACTACTTTTTGCACTGTGTAGTTTATTTAGAATCCCCAAAAGTAGAGATACTGGTTTAAATCCCTTTGGCAGAAAAGGGAATTGAGATTTTTCCATAATCTGCTGAGTCCTCAAGCTGCTGACCTAAGGGACTGGAGACAAACACTGCTATCATTTATTCTTCTTCAGTTGCCCCAGATTATTTCTTCACCCTCTTTTTTTTTTTTCTTTTTTTT
>VZSF01006713.1:337262-351431 GCA_013398295.1 Chionis minor | reverse complement strand
TTTTTTTTTTTTTTTTTTTTTTTTTCCCTCCAGGCAGATTAGCTGGTAAATTTTTCCTACAGTTAAACACCCATACATAAAAAGAAAATTTTAATTCAAAACCAGATGCATGTCATTATATACAGATAAATACTATATAACTTGGGAAAGAAAGAAAAAAAAAAAAAAGATAAAGAATCATCTTCTGGGAAGGGACTGAAGAATCCTCAAGTCTTCAAATTCATACTTCAGCATAAGTTTAACCCTACTATTCATGGCTAAATACCAACATAAGTGGAGTACAGGGATTGTAACTGCACTGTGTAAGTTCTCTGCAGACCGGTCTTGCCTTTTGTCTTTTTTTTTTTTTTTAATAGTATTACACTGCTCCTGTGCTCAGTCTAATAATCACTGGTCTATCTGATAAGTCTGCTCATGTGTCTATGTTGATTTTTATGTGACTACTTGATCTATAAGTAGCTTTTGATATTGTCGAGTGGGCCATATCCATCAATGTGTGTATTTCTTACAAGTGCCATATTTTTTTTGTCAGAAATCATTTCATTCTTTTTAACCCTGTGGTCCAAATCAAGAAGTAACTAAACTAAGTAATGTAAATAATCATTTATTTACTTAGGATATATGAACAAATTCATATTGGCTCAAAATAGAAACATTTATTTTATTAATTGGAATAAACGCATATTAAAAATAATATTCATCGTTAAAATAAAAATTAAAAATAGCTCTAATTTTTAAAGCTCTGATATAAAATACTTATCCTTAAATTAATAGTAAGTAGTTGTGTGATAAATAATACAATCTTTTTATCGATAAGTGTGAAATTTCAGCATGATAACAGAATTTAAATTAATATTTCTGACTTTTTCCTCATCTTATTTTTGGTCACTATAGAAGCAAGATGTAAGACATTAACTTTTTATTAAGATCTTTGAAATTCTGAAGACGGTTAAAGGTTTCTTAATGTTGAAATTGTGCTTCAGAAATAAGTGATCTCCTACACAGATGTTCTCAAAAAAAAAAAATGTACTTAGCAACTAAAAAAAATAAATTATTCTTTCCATAGTTAGCTACAACAATCATGAAGCCCTGTAAATGAGGGTGATACAAATTATTCTTTCAGCTCTGTAAACTAAAAAGACAAAATTAGTTTTACTTTCACTGACAAATATATCACACAAAGAAATCTTTCCATCCAAAGTGACAATTACAGAATTATCACCATAGACAGTTTGTTTCATTTTATTTTTTGTGGATGCTCAAATATTTATAGTACATGAATAAATGAAACAAGTAAAAAGATTTAAAAAAAAAGTTTGAGAGAACACATGCAAAATCTTTTATATCATATCATAACAAAAGCCCAATAGAATACAGAAAAGCCTTGCTGACTTATGAGCAAGAGCAACTCATAAAATTCAAAAGACTGAAGCTTATTTTTGCAATGGTTCTTACAAAATCATGTTTAATCTTGAAGAGGTTTTCATATTGTCTGTTTATAGAGCTTGATGAAATAATTGTTATAAACAATTTATGTACAGATTAATATTTAGTCTTATTTTGCCTGGAGGAAGGAAAACAATTAATTTAATTGCTCCACTAAATTGAATATATAGAAACTATATGGATATGACCTATAAAACATTTACTTGTTTTGTTTTTAGATGGCCACAGGATCACAGATGCATGAAGGTTCAGCCTTGATAAAACAGTCATAAACTGTGGTCTCCACTGTTACATAAAACAGAACTGACCTTACCTAGTTCATTATTAACAAATAAGGATCATGAAAAAAACCCGTTTGATTATTCTTTGCTTTCAGGGTAAGATTTTGTGTATCATAATGTACCCATTTTTATAGAATCATGTGCCTGCCAAGCATCATTCATATGAACTGACAATTAAATTTCTTCACTGGTGACATTTAGCTGTTTTGGACTGTCACTCAGAGCATAGACTCCAGGGAGCCAACAAATTTCCCCTAAAGCAATCCCTGTGCTTCTAGGAGCAACTAAATGACAGCTGATACTGTCTCCTACAGAAAAGTCAGCTGAGAACTGTTTTCACTTTTTTTTTTCTCACTCCTTATTGCTCGTTGGTTGGCTTCTTGCATCTACTATTCCTGTATAATCATGACAGCAGTGGAAGAAGAGAAAACCTTATCCACCAAAGAGCAGCTTCTGACTTACCTTCTCACTTAGGTAACATCCCTCCCACCTCTTACATTGAAATTGCAACTGGGATATGACTGTCTCTTTCTCTTCCTAGATAATAGACTTGGTTGGCCAGTGAAAATGCGCAAATTCATGACTTGAGCTCAACAAAACTGGTTTTGCCTCTCTTTCCCTGCTTTCAGAATGAGTTTAAGTGGGAATGGTGTTGACACAGGACTAAGAGGATTATTATATCAAGTTCTCAGGAAAATTTTCTTTATGCAGGCTTTGCATCTTTCTTCTGCACAATCTTCCTAAGTAATATATTAAGAGCAGAAACATTGTTTTGTAATGCTTTAAGTCACAGTTGCTTGACCTTTGTTTTACGTAAGATGGCTAGTTTTTGTACTTTTGTTTTTCTGTATAAAAGAATGAATTCTGATTGTGTTTACATGAAAAAAATATTCATTCTTACCTTTTCATTATGATCAGAATTTCACCATACACATGGGGAAAGAGAGGCTAATGAAGTCTTGCGGTACACATTACTGGTAATACCTATTTCTTTTATGTTGAACATGTACACCTTACTTTAACATGTGCTCAGTAGATTTGGCATGTCTGTTCTTATGTAATATCAATAGACATCAATGTTTTTCATGTTTGCCCTACAATGGGATGATTAAAGCGAAATAAATGCACACATATTTATATGTATAAATACTAGTCTTAAAGTATGCGGACAGATGACTAGGCTCTGACCTGATATTTAGCTAACTGAACAGAACATGAGAAACCAGAACGTGAGCTTAGCATGAGAAACTGCTGAACAGAATAAATAAGAAAGTAATAATGTGACAAAAGTTTCAGACAGCACCATGAGAAATGGCAGGATTTTGCACGTGGTTAAGGGAAGTTATGGGAGACACAGACACACTCAGATAGTTGGAAGGGAACACTAAGAACCTGCTGGGGACTGGGACCTTGCAAGGGTAGCAGTGCTTTAGTAACTCTATCAGAAATACCAAATTTGGATAGAGATGCAGCAGACCTAGGACTAAAAGGGAACACATAGGTGTGAACTACTTAGTTGGAAGGAGAAAAGGGAAGAGAAAGGGAGAGATCAATGCAGATGAGAGAGGAACAAATGTGGGAAAGTGGAGAGATGGGAAGATACCAGTGGCTGACAGCATTTAAGACTCAGCCATTTTGCTTTTCTGCTGAACCCTGTACCTGATGATTTTAGTCTGTCCAGCCTTCTTATTAAAATTTGTTCCTCACTATTTTCTCTGCGAGTGGACTCTACTCTGAGACCATGTGTGTGGACTGCTCATGAACTTCAGGCCAGATATGGATATATCTGGTATCCATATCTCCAGATATGGATATAGGAGACAGCAGCTGGCCACAGTCTCTTATTTTGTGTGTGTCTGCATGTATGTTCTGCTAGTAAACTTCAAGCTGGACTAGACAGTGGGTAGGTTCTTAGTGAATGATTTGAGGACCTACAAGCCAGGTATAGGTATTAGGTGAATTTAAAGTCTGCACTAATACTGAGAGATCTGTGAACGCAGGGATGACTTTAAGTTAGGGAGTAGGAATGTTTGTGTATCAACAAAAAACTTCAATCCTGATCAGCTGGAGGGGAAGGACAGAATTCAGTGCTGTCCATATTCATGTCAGTGCTGCTGTCATTAAAGGCACTGGCCTGTGTTGGTTTCTGTGTCTGCATGTGTGTGTGTGTGCACACATGTGTATGCTTCTGTGTGCATACATGCACATGTGTCTCTTGGGAACACCTATTTACTAGCTCAATCTACTGAAAGAACCAGTAGCATCTACAGTTACTAGATTGGGCTTCCCTGGGACCTGAGAGTGCACCAAATCAGCCTCTAGCAGACTGGGAACAAGGAATCCCCAGTGCCCTGAGGATCATCATATTCAGTTTCCTTAACAGTGAGAAGCATAGAGAAGTTTAGTTTAATGACTTTGACGGTTTTATTCTGTATGCGTGTTTGGCTTTCCGAGCTTTGCTATGAAGTATTAATGCTTATACGATACTGAGAAACAAACGAGAACCTTTACCAAGCATCTCCAATATGCTGTTTGTGTTTCCTGCATTTCTCCAGCTGTGTGCTCCAGGCTGCTTCTGTTGTGAAATTCAGTGTCAATGTTAAGAAACATATTAGAAATACAAGTGAAATTCAAGCACATATCCAGGAGAAAACAAAACCAAATTAACCTGATTATAATGCTTAGATACCCAGCTGCTAAAACACAGACAGATATTGAGTATCAAATATTTTCTCCTCTCTTCAACAAGTGAGAATAACTGGTGCTTCAGAATTAAGACCAAAACAGACTGAACACTGAACAGAGCTGCTCTTATCATGCAGTTACATACTGCTAGGTAATCGCAAACATTGAGGTCAGAGTTATATTTTAAATCACTTGTTTAACTTAGGACAGTAAGCAAGTTCTTCCGACCACAGACGATGTATGGACCCAAAACCTCTCTTAAAGATAAATGCCTACAATCTTTCCTCTAAATATGAATAGGTGTACTTTTACAGCTTTTTTTTAATTTTATTTATTTACTCAAGTTGAAAGGAATTAATGAAATATTTGTCCCTCTTTTAACACTATTGGACCATGAGTGAAATATACATCCAAAAATAGTTGTTTCAGTGCCTCTGACCAAACTGATATTCAAAACAGTTCTAGAAAGTTATCAGCTGTTTTGAAACACAGTGTGGTAGAAACATTGGCTATTTCTCCTATTGCAACTAATTGTTGTGACTACAGGGACCTAAGGGCCAGGGTGCAGGGCACAGCAGGTGAGACAGTGTAGTATTCTGTCCCCAGGGTAAATGGCACAGCTAAAGTCCTATCTCCTGGGTGTGTACATGAACATATGGAACATAGTAAAAAGAAGAAATTAAATGCTATGCCCAGTCATAGAACCACAATGTGACTATGATGAGAGACACATGGTGGGATAGCATCAATGATTAAAATACTGGCTGGCTTGCTGGCTGTATTTAAGCTCTTCAGAAAGCATAACACAGAGAGGAGACAAAGAAAAGACTTGTAGTCTACATGAAGAAGCAGCCTGAGTGTACATTCATATTCTTAAGGGATGAGGAAGAATTTATGGGTCAGGATCAGAGATTAGGTTAACGGTGGAGGTGAGATTATGATAGAAACATTCTGGAGATCACATTGTTATGTTAAGTGATAAAAATTTGTCTGCACAACCAGAAGAATCAATATGGGGACCATTTAAGCAGACTGGGGAGGATGAATTGCATCTAGAAGAGCTAGCTAATGCCTTTATGAAGCCGATCTATACCATCTTTGAATGGTTTCATAGTCAGGGAGTTCCCTCATAACTTGAGGAATGCAATTGTTACACCTCTCTTCATGAAGGAGGATGCATGGAATTAAAAGTAGGTCAGGCTAACCACAGTGCCCAGGGACATAATGGAGCAAATCCTTCTGGAAGCCGTGTCTGGGCATGTGGAGGACAAAAAATGACAGGGAATACCCAGCATTAACTTACCAATGTGTATGGCCAACATGATTGACGTCTATGGTAGAATGAGTGACTTTGTGAACAGCAGGAGAGGAACCATGTTATTTACTTTGGCTCTAGCAAGGCTTTCAATGTGGTCTCACATAGTACTCTTTTACCATAATTGACTAGATGGGCAGAATGGAAGGAATGTTGAATACTGGCTTGGACCATTAAGCACAAATGTCAGAAGTTCAAAGTCCAACCTGCAGACATCAATGTATGGCATTTCTTAAGGGCTGATACTGGAAATAATATTGCCATTACTGACAAAGATGATGGGAAGGAGCACACATTCAGTGTACAGATGATATGCTGGAGGACAGGGCTATCACAAAAGGGGACATCAAAAAGCTGGAGAAATAGGATGACAGAAACGCTGTGGTTTTTAATAAAGGCAAAGGCAAAAACCCAAGGCATATACAGGCTGGGTGCCTCAAACTTGCCAGAAAGGAACTTTTCAGAAAAAAAGACTTTAGGCTCCACATAGACAACAAGTTGCACATGAATCAATTTTATACACTTGTGGGGATGAAGACTAATCATAGACTGGGCTGCATTTGTAAGAGTATAGCTAGAAAGCTGAGGGAAGTGATTATTCTCTATTAGCATTTATGAAACCCCATCTGGAGTCTTGTGTTTTAGGACCCCAGGACAAGAAAGATGAGTTAATTCAGCAGATAACCATCAAGATTATCAAGGGGCTGGTGTACCTATGGAGAAACATTTGTATAGTCTGAAGAAGAAAAGGTTTGGGGGAATCTTACTACTGTCTTCCACTATGGAATGGAAGGTCAGAGAGAAGTCAGAGCCAATGTCTTCCCAGTGACGCAAGGTGAAAAAGGCAATAGGCAACTAACATACCTTGCCACAAGGAAAACTCTGACTAAATATAAGGGGAAAAAATCTTCACAATAAGAGTGGTCAGATACTGAAACAGGTTGCTGAAAGAGGATGTGGAATCTTCAGCCTTTGAGATATTTAAAACTCAACTGCACAAAGCACTGAGCAGCGTAATGTAACTTTGAAGTTAGCATTGCTTTAAGCAGGAGGTAAAAACAGATTGCCTGCAAAGGTCCCTTCCAACCTAAATTATTCTTTCATTCTCTGTTTATATTAATGCTGCCACATCACAGAAGAATTTTAATACTCATCCAAAATGAGATGACATTCAAAAAGAGAGAACAGTTATGACTATGTAGTTTAGTAATTGCATATTAGAGAGAGAAAATAGACTGCACTCTTTCAACAACTTTCAGTAGTCCTTAGAGCAATCCCTGTTATGATTATTCTAAATTAAATTCACTAAAACTCAGATTATAGTTAATCTGCCACTGTCTTTCTGGCCAAAAACTATGGAAACTATTTCTTCATTGTTCCATTTGAGATACTGAGATACAAATTTATGATCTTAGGGAAGATAATTAAGTAGTTCATCTCTAATTTTGTCGTATCTTATGCAAAATAACAATAGACGTTCTCAAAATTCTTAGCATTAGGAAGCTACCACTGAAAATGAGAACTCTGAGCCCAAAATGCTCTGTTGAGAACAGAACAGTAGCAGGTACATAAATCCAGGTCGTTCATATTCTACTTGCAAGGACTAAGGACTATAAAAAAAGCACAGTATTTTTTTTCTCTCCTAGCCAATTTTCTTTCACTTTAAGTTTTAGGTGGCCTAAAACATCTGAAGATGCTTTCTGATGTGTAGTCTGAGAAACTTTCTCTAAGGCAGATAGAACTTTTACATGATATAAGAGTAACTACAGAGAAATGCAAGGGTTAAGTTTGTTTTATGTCTTATTAATAGAAGCTTAGATCTTATTGAACTTGAATACTAATGGTGATTAAGGTCTTTTTTAGATCTTAGTGACCTCAGATTTAGTGGCCTAAATGTACAAATAAGTACATAGGAAAACTGGATTGCAGTCTACCTGGGTGCTGGACTCTTTTACCCATAAAGAATCAGATAAATTGTTCCTTGTGTGATGAATTTATTGGTAAACAAATCTTTTCTTCCAAAATTAAAAAAAAAGTCATTTAAAAGTAAAACACTTTGTTGAAACACATTAAAAAGGTTTATATATTTGGCTTAATTGCATCTTTAAAATAACTGAAATAATTCAACTAAACATGCCTTCCTATTATCCAGGATTATGAATACACCTTTACATAAATTTACAGTATTTTAAAGGCTTGATTCTCAGCTGGTATGAATTAGCATTTATTCACCAAAATGTGTAAATTGATGCACCTCTGGCATTAATAGAGCTGTATGGATTTAAGCCAGCTAAGAGACTGCCCAATATTCCACTAAAAACTCTTCAAGATAGTTTGTTTAAAATACTATATTACTTTCAGGATGGATTATAGGAATATAAATGTGTTTCCCTATGGACATAAAAATAGTTGACATTTTCTCATTCAGAAGATCTTTAATAAATTAGTTATTTTCCATAAGGGTTTTTTATACATAATTTCAAAATGCTAAGTATGTTACCTTTCTGTCTATTTACACAATAGACAATAAAAGCTATGATTTGAGAATAAAATTATTTTATTTGATTGAAAGTAATTAGAAAAATATTTTATTTATATCTATTTAGCTCTGTGAAGATAGTTTTTCTGCGAGATGTTTGAAGAGTTGCTTACACTTTTTAAAAACAAATTATGACTTGATATGTAGCTTTTAACATTTCTAGCACTCAAGTTGCTCTTTGGCTGTCTGTCAGAAACTTTAATTTCTTACACTTTCAGTTATATTGTACTACTTGTAGTGTTTTTCTTTTTTCTTTTTTTTTTTAAGATAGCTTCTCACTTTTTATATAAACGTTTAACTGGCTGAACCTACTTCATGTTCAGAAGCTATACTGACATCCTTTGCAATGACACTGTAAAACACATGGAGATATATAAGTAAGTATTTTGGGAGCTCTATACTCACAGAAAAAGGGTTGAATGACTTTTACAGCATGGGTCAAATGTATATACACTTTAGGGTGGAAAGTCTGTCTCTTCTACAAGCAGCAATGCAGAGTGCAAAATCAAGAAATACAATATACACAAAACTAGATTCTTCTCTCAAGCCTATGTTTTCACTCACTGCTTACCTTCAGAAGAAGCCAAAAAGAAGGAAACCTTTGCAGTGCTTGCCTTGACTGAATTGCATGAAGATGGAATGCATGAAGTATTTGAATAAAGTTGTATAACTGCTAGTGTTTTGAGGGAAGTACTTGCCTTTAAATGAATACTAGTATACCCCAAAATGTACTCCTAATAGTTATTAAACAGATATCCAGGCACCAGCTCACCTTTTCAATTATATACTTGCTCAAATTTCCCTGTAGATGACCATTAGGAAGACCAGAACCGTACTTTTCATAATTTCAAGCAAAATTAAAGAACTCACATCTTGCTAAGAATATATCCGGATTAAAGACAAAAGAAGCCTTCCTGAATTACTTCACTCTAAGGTAGATCCTAATCTTAGTATCTTTTTCACTAGAAATCCAGTATTAGTATTAATCATGCCTCATGTGGGCTGTATCTTTGACAATGGCATAGAGACAGCAACTTTATTTCAGTATTTATGTCAGTTCACCTTTCTGCACTATAATTTCAACAACAACTTCTGAAAAAATGATTTTTTTCTTAGCAGATTTTAAAAGCACTTTGACAAACAAGTATGAAAATTTTTATATAAAAGCCTATTTTGCTTTTTATAGAATGTATTCTACAAAGTTCTTCATTTATTGTGAATAACAGATCTGGGAAAACACATATGTTGCTTCTTACTTATAAGACATTTGATAGCTGTCAGAAAAGTTTGAGAAACTAGATCCTACCCAAAAGGATTAAAATATGATTATTTATTTAATGACACTTTTTGAAGACATTACAAAACTACAGTAGACCCTTAAACAAGTTAGGAGTGGTATGGGGGAAAAATACATTCTGAGAAGCAGTGAGCAAAATAAATGCAGAGAAATAACCCCCAGAATGTTTCATATTCATATAATGTTTCTTATATATATATATGTTACATATGACCTAAATCATATCTCATTTTAATAAATTAATGGTGAGTTAGGACAAATATTTAATAATTTAAGTTTTCAGTTTCATGTTTACAAGTATTGGGTCTGGCTAGGATGGAGTTAACCTCATAGAAGCCCTCATAGTGCTGTGCTTTGTATTCATAGCCAGAATAGTGTTGATACCACACCAATGTTTTGGTTCCTGCTGAGCAGTGCTTGCACAGCATCAAGGCTGGCTCTCCCCTTCCCCCAAAGGCCAGTAGTCTGGTTGTGGACAAGATGTTTGGAGGGGACACAGCTGGGACAGCTGACCCAAGCTGGCCAAAGGGATATTCCATACCATAAGACATTGTGCTCAGCAATAAAAGCTAAGAGAAAGGAGGAGAAGAGGAGGCATTCATTATTAAGGCATTTCTCTTATGAAGCAACCACTACGTGTACTGAGGCTCTCCTTCTTAGGAAGTGGCTGGACATCACCTGCTAATGGAAAGTAGATAATAAATCTTTCTGCTTTTCTTTGCTTTCATGTGTGGCCTTTGCTTTATTATTATTATTATTATTATTGTTGTTATTATTGTTATTGTTGTTATTATTATTATTATTAAATTGCCTTCATATTGACCTGTGAGGATTTTGGTCTTATTTTCTTTCCCTGTTCCACTGAAGAGAGGGAGTGAGAGGAACAGCCAAGGTCAACCCACCTCATTAAGGCTTTCAGCTTCTAAATATTTGTGGATATTAATATTTTCACATAAGTTATTTCATATTTGAGTTTTCTTCTGGAGTTGAAAAGCAGAGAAAAGGAAAAGATTTCCTCAATGCCATTCATTCTTTTGCATGTTTTCGTCACAGAAAAATAATTAGTGGGATGGTCCAGTATAAAGACCACAAAAGGGATGCCAAAGCTTCTGTTTTCAATTGTAGAAGGATAATTGAGTTTTTGTAGACCTGAAATGATATCTCCTTTGTTACACTTTAGTTTCTGTTCTTCACCTATTAAAATCTGTGAAAAACTTCCAAAGACATACCTACAGCAGTAGTTTAGTCTTCCTTATTGCGCGTCTAAAATTGCTTTCTGAACTTGTGTTATTAACTGTTGAATTGAAACACTGTCTGAGATGATGATTTTCTATAAAAGATACCATAATCGTTTCTCTGTAGCACTGCCCCACTGCAGGCAAAAGTGAATACATCAAATTGAATCAAGGTTAGCATTAGTAGTGACAAGTTACGTGATCATTTGTGAGAATCAATTTGTATAAAAAGAAATGTATTTGCAAATATACATCGATTTTGTTGATGACTGAGGGTATTTTTTAGGTAAAGTAATTGTAGGGATTTCCATAAATGCCATACTGCTAATATTTATGTGGAGAACAAGAAAAAATTTACTTTTATTTTTTTAAAAAATACCTCCCAATTCAACCTTTAACTACATTGAATAATAAATTAAAAATTATATATTTAAAATTTTCTAAGAACTGCTCTCCACACATCTCAGTAACTCAAAACCCAAATAAACCTCGTAATTTCAATGCACGTGACAGTGGTAAAATATAGCATCACGAAGTAAAACAGCAGTAGCTGAAGATCAGAGAGCTAAAATCCAAAATGTAGAGTAGATATAAGGAAAACATTTTTTACAATGAGGGTGGTGAAACACTGGCACAGGTTGCCCAGAGAGGCAGTAGATGCCCCATCCCTGGAAGTGTTCAAGGCCAGGTTGGATGGGGCTTTGAACAATCTGGTCTAGTGGAAGGTGTCCCTGCCCATGGCAGGGGGCTTGGAACTAGATGATCTTCAAGGTTCTTTCCAACTCTAACCATTCAGTGTTTCTATGAATAGCTCATTATATAACCAAAATTTCCCAGAAAGTGACAGGATGAGCATCTTGGAATTTTATTCCTGTTTAAGTCCAACAAGCCTGCAAAAAATATATTTTTCTGTCATTTAAAAAATGTATCTACCAAAATAATACACCAACAAACTCACATCCGTATTTGAACTACGCAGTGTTGCCATGACCACTTTATTTTAAAGCATTGCTATAGAATAACAGAACTGTAACCTCTCTTATTCAGTTGACTTTTAGTGAAGGATTTGTCTAGACCATGGGTAACTGGGGTTCAGTTCCTGTCATACTCTGGGGAGATTACCTTCTGTCTCTGCCAAAAGAGTGCCATAATGTTCAGACTACACATTTATCTAAGTAAAAGTATTTCTCATCCATTCTGAGAAAGCTGTTACAATGTGTAAAAAGATATAAAAAAATACAAAGAGTATGTACTGAGGATAATTCTTTAGCCTAATAGTTGCAGTATTTCCTTGGGAAAAGAAATGCTTGATTTCTCTCCTTGTTTCCAGGACTATTTTTGTAGTTTATATGGAGCCTTCCCACTGCAAAACACAGAGGCAACAAAGATCTGAGGTGACTATACTGAACTGATGAGAAAATCCTAAATAATTTTTAAAAATCTAAGTCCAGGTCTTAAAGAATTTTCAGACATACTACTGTCTTCAGAAATACATAGAGACTATAAGGTAATATAGATCAGTGTTAAAACTGACACTGGTCAGACTTTTTTTTTTCCTTTAATTTCATGTCAGTTTATACTGTTACAGAGGAGCAACGATGACGTCTGGCCATGGAGTAAAGATTGTCCCTTGGGAAAAAGTGGAGGACTTAGAGCCCACGAGCCTATTTTTATTTTATTGTGGGAGATTTCAACTTCACTCAACCTCAGCAGCACAGAGGGGAAGTGGATATTTATACCTTCCCATTGTATCTGACAGAATGGAAGTTTTTGCTATAATGCATGTTCAAGTGTGATTCATGTACAGTCTTTGGTTTTGAGTAGGTAGACAGTATCTAAAATAGCCTGTTTTTAAGTGCTTAATTCAAACTGCTTTATAGTATAACAAATACTACAGCCACAAGTGAGCATGCTTGCCTCTTCACTCCCAATCTGCCTCAGCCTGCACTGAAAGAGACAAAACACCTGCTTATTTGGAAGTACAGGTTGCTGAAAAATCCAGATACCATATTCTAGCTCTGTATTGCCATTGCTCAAGGGATTAATTTTCTCTGATTATATTTGTGCTTTCCTTTGTTTTGGATTCAGCCTATCAAATCTATCCAGCTTTTCATGTGTTTCCTCATAGCTTGTCCATTTTCAGGTCTTTATAACCGGCATCATCCGTTTCTTAGCTATTTTCAGTTTCTCTGCTTCGAGTATTGCAGGTTTGCACAGGGGTTGTACAAATGCATAAGAAAATCTCCTCGCTGTTCTCCATCTTCACAGACTTTCCTTCACTGGACAGTTCATTTGGCAACATCTGGCTTTACATACAGGTCTGTGTGTCATTGCGTTTTGCGGTCAGCTTCAGTGAAGCCTTTCTGGCATGTACTGCAGCTCTTACCCAAGGCATGGGCAAAGGGCCTTTTTCCATTAAAAGCATGGGAGGAGTGGTGGGGAGGGAGAATGACAGAGCAGCTTCTTGGGGACCTGGTGGCCAGCCAAGGTCAACCCACTACCCTGTGATAACAGTTATACCCCAAGAGAACATTGTTTACTTTACACAACCAAAAATGACCAAAAAATATCTCCCCCAACATAGCCACTCTTGCATTAAAAAGTAATACCGCTTAATTTGCTAGTCTTATAATAACATTAAAAGGGATTATACTGTAACTTTCATTGGCTGCTCACTGCCTGCTCAGCAAAAGGAATGTAAGTGCATTCAATCTCTGAATTCTTAAAACAGGGGGGGAAAAGATCTAATTAAATGTAGGGGTGGGAGAAATCAAGCCATCAAACTGAGTAAGTGGCTGACTAACAGTGTGACCACTTTTTTCAGCCTTGTCCTTTGTTTTCCTTCCACATACAGCGTGTCTATTTATAAGCCTGACTTGTTATGTCATGTTTCATTTAGACTGTACAGGGTAGGGATCTTCTTTGTGCTGAATCTGAGTGGTATATGACTTGTTTACATGTGAAAAAGGTATATGCCAGTGAGAGAAGAGCTTATCTCAGTAAACAGAAGCATAAGTGAAACACTAAAACATCTTTGTAGAAGCCGGGTTCAGGTGCTTCACCAAGCAGGACACTTGCCTTTTGAAGGAAGATATTTGTATGCAGCCCATGAAAATTTTATGATGGCTACTTTGTGCATTTTTGGCAACACTAATAAAATGCACTTTTCTATTTTACCAAAAATCAACACAATGAAATTAAATGTTTAAAAGCTTAAATTTTATTTCTCATTTCCCTATCCCTTTTGCAAATTCCTAAGCACTAAGATTTAAGTGGACTAGTAATAATATAAATACTATAGAATAAAATAGAACTAGAGCCCCTTCTAGAAAAAAAATGATTTTTGAGTTACCATGATTTGCACAATGAAC
>VZSF01006713.1:299655-337021 GCA_013398295.1 Chionis minor | reverse complement strand
ACTTAATCTGTGCAAATTTTGGATAATCTGTAAAATATGTACTGTTTACATGCAAGTTTCACCTACTTTTGGCCAGCTAAAACTTACTTAATTTTTATAAAATGTCTTTTTATATTAAAAAAAAAAAAAGAAAAAGGATTGAAAGGATTTATAAAGAGCTGCTTTTTTTGTTTTGTTTTGTTTTGTTTTATAAGGACACCAGACATCTAACTGGAAAGCAAAAAATAACTTTTTTTTTATGTTTTGCAGAGACAAGAAAAAACTAACAAACATTTATGTGTTTTCATTATTTTTATTAACATTTCAAACTAATACCTGTCCAATAAATTAACTGTTACCTTTTTGATAATAAATAAGTAACAAAGAGCTTAAGTTTATGACAGTTTTCAAACAGCTTATAACAGTCCTAGCACCATAAAGACTAAAAACCACCTTAGTGCTTTATAAATCTTCAGGGTAGCATGACTCTCTTGTTCCAGTTTAACTTTATCACTAATGGATGTATAACTATGTCCTGTTGACATATATCTGGTAATACTGTTCTCACAGTTCATGCTGCAGTACTAATCACATTACGTAGCTGAACATGAAGACAAAATTTCAGTCTCAGAGTAATTCCTTTTATACAACAGAGTAAGGTTATTCTATTCAGCAGTTTGATTTTTTTTTTATGTTTCAAATATTTTAATTTCTTTTCTTGTCCTTTTTTGCCACTGAAGGTATTCGTCAATGTGTACACTTTTCTTTCCAATTCACCTTCTTACATTACTGTAACCACTCCCACAGGGCATTTCTCACCATCCATGAGAAAGTATAGAGATAGAGCACTGACCACTATTCTCCTGCAGTGGGTGGTGAGGAATTGCACTTTTTGTATATTCTATTATTAGTAGTATTCGTATTCGTATTAGTAGTGTTATTATCTGGTCCTTTGTTCTCCTATTAAGCTGTCTTGGGCACCAAAAAGGCCTGTCATGGTTTAAACCCTGCTGGCAGCTAAGCACCACACTGCTGCTTGCTCACTCCCTCCCAAGTGGGATGGAGGAGAAAATCCCAAGGACAAAAGTGAGACAACTTGTGGGTTGAGATAAAGACAGTTTAATAACTAAAGGAAAAGCTGTATGCACAAGCAAAGCAAAATAAGGAATTCATTGACTACTTCCCATCAGCGGGCAGGTGTTCAGACATCCCCAGGAAGGCAGGACTTCATCACGTCTAACAGTTACTTGAGAAGACAAACACCATAACTACTGATGTCCCCCCTTCCTCCTTCTTCCTCTAGTTTTTATTGTTGAGCATGATGTCATATGGTATGGGATATCCCCTTGGTCAGCTGGGGTCAGCTGTCCTGGCTGTGTCACCTTCCAACTTCTCGTGTACCCCTAGCCTGCTCGTTGGTGGGGTGGTGTGAGAAGCAGAAAAGTCCTTGACTCTGTGTAAGAACTGCTCAGCAATAATGAAAGCATGTCTGCATTATCAGCACTGTTTTGGTCACAAATCCAAAACATAGCCACATACTAGCTACTATGAAGAAAATTAAGTCTATCCCAGACAAAACCAGCACACCATCTGACCCCAAAAAGACAATAAAACTTTCTGAGAAGAGGAAGAAAAAAGTTTCAGATAGCTGTATCTTTACTTTATTGATCTTTATTTTAATAATATTTTTTTCCAAACAAGAGAGCCAGAATGCAGGAAGGAGAAAAGGAACAAATACAGCCTACATGTCATTGATTCTATTTTATTCTGAGAGAAACAAGGAGGAAAATAGTTTAGAGCCTTTGGCAAAATCAAGAACACAAAAGGGTTGGAAGTGCCAAAACATTCATTTTCAATTTAAGAAAGCATTTTGTCTAGTTTTTGGGGGTGTTTTTTTTGGTATAGAATTTTGCTGTCAGTATAAAAAAACTTTATGATGGAAGGTTAGGAGAAAATAATTTCCCACCATTCAAAGCTTCTGGTGTCCAACTTAGAATTTTCTCACAAGAGGTATATATCATCCATATCTGGATTAAAATGAACAAGAACCTTTCACATCCCACAGAAGAATGAGTGCTTCAAATTTTAAACTCTTGAAAGACTTATTGTCCAGAGCTCAGGAATGTCTCCATCAAATCTATTTAATAAAATGATGTGTCTAGACTCACTTTTAAAGATGGGCTAGAGGTACTTCAGGGAAAATTGTACCTGTAAACTCCAAAATCTCAAGGAAGCATCTGCCAGGAGGTATAGGTAAGACACCTGCACTAGAGAAAAAGTGACATTTTAGGGACTCTAATGTTGTCAGAAATTCCGACTGTCTAGTTTTAGCTGCCTGGAGGGTATTTGGCTCTGGGCCTCATAAGCAGAAACACAGGAGATGAATGACACTGATGTGCTACTTGTGCTTCAGTTTTGGCTGGAGCTGCAGCAAAGTGGCAAGAGCCATTTACACCTGCACTGCCGAGGAGTGCAGCAGCTGTAGGGAGCAAGGCAGATCTACTGCATGTCCAAGTGCTCTTACCGGGAAGGCGGACTGGTTCTCTCCACATTACATAGAATGTGCACTCTTGCAAGAGGGGATGGACGCTGGCACTGAACTGTGCCTCAGCAGCACACTAAGACTTATGAAGTGTAACACCTCAATTTGGGGCAGAGCTGGAGATCTGGGCACATGAGAGCGCCACAATCCAGGGGACCTATTCTTTTGACAGCCACCAGCTGATTAGTCTAGGCCACTGACAAATAGGTTTAAGGGCGAGGTCTTGGGATCAGGAGTTTCCCATGGTCTATCACTATGACTGTTTAGCAAGCTACAAATTCACACATACAGAGAGAAACTTCATTGCACATGTCCTTAATCCATCCTTCAGGTATGGTCTGTAGTAACTATAGACCTCTCATGTGCGTTAACAAACAGATTTACCTCTATAATAAGATGTTTGATAGAACTTTACTTGTTAGGCTTTTTTAGAACGTGATAGCTTCAGAAATTTTATGTTTTATCTAACCTTTTATTTGGGTGGAAAAAACCCTAAATATTGTATCCAAAAGGGCCCTACAGGAGTGGTGCTGGCTGGGTAGCTGGCAGAGGAGTGAGGCGAGTTACAGGGGAGGGGGAAGTTGTTAACAGCAAAACCTTGACAAGCAAGTAATAGGTTATTTCACCATTCTGCTAATACTGTTGATGTTAACAAGAGCAGACCTGTCAGCAGTGTAACTGAACTACAGACATTTGTCATCACTTGTCAGCTCTCACATCTCTTTCAGACCGGGGCTGTATTTCCCTTGAATGTCAGGTTTTTGAGATGAGCCCATTTATGATACTCACAAGGCAAACACAGGGGTACAGTGAAGTGGATTTCCCTGAGTAATTATGTCTGTCAGCGATGGCAGTATTTATGATCCAGATTCATTAACAAGACACAGAAGCTACCAGGACTCTGCCTGTAACTTCTGAATGAGTGACTGCTACTGTCAACCACTGAATGCCCAGAGGAAAGGTGGGGATGGTGGCTTTCAGAAGTCCCAGCAAAAGTGCTGTCAGGAAACCAGCAAAGGTGTTGGTGTTTCTTTGATGCATACCTGCAGAACTGTTAGCCTGGAGCAACACAGCATGATTGGATTACACATGATTGCATTTTGAGTCTTAGTTTGATTTCCATACACAGCCTTTCAAGGACAGAATGAAAACAGCTATTTATAAATAAAGTCCCAATTTCTCCCTGTTCTGTTGCTTGGTTTAACTGAGAGCAGAGGATCTGTAATGCCAGAAGACCCGGAGTTCCATGTATGAAATTTCAGTACATTTATAATTTCAATGATAGCAAAAGCAGCCTGTTGAGCTAACTATCTCAAAGATGCAATAAACCAAAATTTTTAGGGATTATGAATATCTGTTGTAATAGTACTCCGTTAATCACTGTTTATCAAACAGTAGCAAATATTATCCCTTCTACAGCTACTATTTGCTCATCCAAGGCTGTTACGAGAGTAATCTCATAGATATCTGTTGATAGATTATATAAATTGTTGTATACATAGATGTAGATGTAGATGTAGATGCAGAAGTAGATGTAGATATAGATGTAGATGCAGATGCAGATGCAGTGACAGAGAGAGACATACCTACAAAAAAAAGCCAGAAAGTCATACCAAAGAAGGGACAACATTTGAGGGATAAAAAGTCTTTTGCCTCCAGATCCCTTTTGTCAATTCATTAATTAGATAAGGATTCCAGGAATGGAGGCTACTTAAGAAGAATTGTGTGCATTTGTTTGGGTTTGTCTTTTTTCACTTAAGAATTTCTCAAACATTTGAAGTACAAGTATGGACATACAGTCATAGTTTGTCACGTAAAAAATGAGACCCATGGAGAAAGACGTTATTCTTCAATACGTTTTTTGAAGGAAGACATTGGATTATTTCTAGTATATAATTACAGTGTATAACAAGAAAAATTGTTTCTAGAGGCACTGATACAGAAACGTAAGGTTATGACAACAGCAACAGTTGCTCGTAAATGAGAATATAAGAACAGATATCGTCCTTAATGCCAGACTGTAGGGAAATTGTGATTCTATACTTCACACTGCAAAAATAACACTGACTGGATCAGCAGAATAGTAACATACTGTCATTCACCCTTAGTGTCAACTTCTCAGATTTGCAGTGAAGGAGTTTCTATCAAACACTGCAGTAGTACTAATGTAAATTCTTTAGTCTCTTCTTTCTATGATGTAGTAATGCACAGTCTTGGGTTTGAACAAAGTTTATATTGGATACAGCCATGTCAGTTGATTCACAATTGATTACAAAGGAATTCAGAATTTTAGGGCTATGAAGGAAGGTGCATTGGTTTGAGATATTTACCAGGATAAAAGTCAATATGAATACATATCTTCTGAAATCAAAGATATCTTCTAGTTTTTCTTTATCCAAAAACATATTGCAGTAATAATCCCACTAGCAAATGTTGGGATTTTAATATATCATAATCATTTAAATTGCAATTAAGGTTTTTACAATATCTTGATTCATAGTTTACTACCAATAATTTTATGAAAGGAAATCAGCTTGAAGAGTAATAGTTTGGCATGTACAGTTAGAAACAGTTAATATAATCTGATACTTTTAAAACAAAAGCTAAAAAATTAAGATAAAATTATCATAATACTATTTATTGTAGTTCCAATAAATTTAAATAAAACTTTCTAAATTGCTTTGTCCATATATATTATTTTCTGTGTCTACATAAATTGTTTTCTGCTTAATATCATTGTATTGTAAATATTTATCGAATCGGGCTACACCTAGACCAGTGAAAACAAGGCTCCATTTAAGTTAATGAAGGTATATTTATTTATAGGTATATTTGCGGGTCCTCAGTGGGGTGGCTCAAAAGCAGGCTAAAACACAGCATGATCTATGACCTTTGCTCCATCTGCTCACTTAGGGATCTTATGATAGCCATAACTCAGAGTCTACATATTGCACCCAGGAAACCTAAATAAACCTTGTCCATCCTCCATCAGTAATATGGAACTTCTTCAAGGCACGCAAAGTTTGTTAATGACTTAAAGCTAAGCAGGCAATCTTTCACCATTCCCAGCTCATCCACAGTACTTGTAAATCTGTTCTTGGTTTCCAAAAACAAATAATAAGTGTTAACTTTTTATTTGCTGTATAATTTTTCTAACATCTATACTTGAACACAGAGTACTGCATCCAGTTCTCGAGTCCATAGCACAAGACAGACACAGGCTTATTAGGGCAGGTCCAGAGGAGGGTCACAAAAATGATCAGAGGGCTGGAACACTTCTTCTATGAAGGAAGGCTGAGAGAGCTGGGATTGTTCAGTCTGGACAGCAGAAGGCTCTGGGGAGACCTTATTGCAGTGTTTCAGTGCATGAAAGAAGTTTATAAGAAAGACAAAGAGAGGATTTTTAAGAGGAATTGTAGGGAAAGGACACAAGGCAATGGTTTTAAACTCAAAGAAGGCAGACTTAGACTGGATAAAAGGAAAAACTTCTTTATGATGAGGGTGGTGACACACTGGAACAGATTGCCCTTAGATGTTGACACCCTATCACTGGAAATAGTCAAAGTCAGGTTGGATGGGGCTTTGAGCAACCTGGTCTCATGGAAAGTATCCCTGCCTATGGCAGCAGGGTTGAAACTAGATGGTCTTTGAAAGCCCATTCCAACCCAATACAGTCTATGATTCTATGATAAATCCACACACAGTAATTTGGAGAGTAAGTACATTACATCCGGCACACACAGGTCTGAAGGACACACCCATACTTAAAATGCAGAGTAGAAGTAATCTAAATAAGTTCTACCATTGACCCAAAGTCAGCATAACTCCATGATCTCACTTAAAAAGAAAATAAATGTATTCTGGTTTATACTTATTATAATCTGTCTGGTTTCTTTCAGAAGTAAGGTTTACATTTTTAAATCTCTTTAGTATTACCTGAACATATTAGTAGTTCAGCATACAACTATATACATTTGATCAAGGAAATCTGATGTGGGTTAGGCAGGTAAACAGATGANAAAATTGTTTCTAGAGGCACTGATACAGAAACGTAAGGTTATGACAACAGCAACAGTTGCTCGTAAATGAGAATATAAGAACAGATATCGTCCTTAATGCCAGACTGTAGGGAAATTGTGATTCTATACTTCACACTGCAAAAATAACACTGACTGGATCAGCAGAATAGTAACATACTGTCATTCACCCTTAGTGTCAACTTCTCAGATTTGCAGTGAAGGAGTTTCTATCAAACACTGCAGTAGTACTAATGTAAATTCTTTAGTCTCTTCTTTCTATGATGTAGTAATGCACAGTCTTGGGTTTGAACAAAGTTTATATTGGATACAGCCATGTCAGTTGATTCACAATTGATTACAAAGGAATTCAGAATTTTAGGGCTATGAAGGAAGGTGCATTGGTTTGAGATATTTACCAGGATAAAAGTCAATATGAATACATATCTTCTGAAATCAAAGATATCTTCTAGTTTTTCTTTATCCAAAAACATATTGCAGTAATAATCCCACTAGCAAATGTTGGGATTTTAATATATCATAATCATTTAAATTGCAATTAAGGTTTTTACAATATCTTGATTCATAGTTTACTACCAATAATTTTATGAAAGGAAATCAGCTTGAAGAGTAATAGTTTGGCATGTACAGTTAGAAACAGTTAATATAATCTGATACTTTTAAAACAAAAGCTAAAAAATTAAGATAAAATTATCATAATACTATTTATTGTAGTTCCAATAAATTTAAATAAAACTTTCTAAATTGCTTTGTCCATATATATTATTTTCTGTGTCTACATAAATTGTTTTCTGCTTAATATCATTGTATTGTAAATATTTATCGAATCGGGCTACACCTAGACCAGTGAAAACAAGGCTCCATTTAAGTTAATGAAGGTATATTTATTTATAGGTATATTTGCGGGTCCTCAGTGGGGTGGCTCAAAAGCAGGCTAAAACACAGCATGATCTATGACCTTTGCTCCATCTGCTCACTTAGGGATCTTATGATAGCCATAACTCAGAGTCTACATATTGCACCCAGGAAACCTAAATAAACCTTGTCCATCCTCCATCAGTAATATGGAACTTCTTCAAGGCACGCAAAGTTTGTTAATGACTTAAAGCTAAGCAGGCAATCTTTCACCATTCCCAGCTCATCCACAGTACTTGTAAATCTGTTCTTGGTTTCCAAAAACAAATAATAAGTGTTAACTTTTTATTTGCTGTATAATTTTTCTAACATCTATACTTGAACACAGAGTACTGCATCCAGTTCTCGAGTCCATAGCACAAGACAGACACAGGCTTATTAGGGCAGGTCCAGAGGAGGGTCACAAAAATGATCAGAGGGCTGGAACACTTCTTCTATGAAGGAAGGCTGAGAGAGCTGGGATTGTTCAGTCTGGACAGCAGAAGGCTCTGGGGAGACCTTATTGCAGTGTTTCAGTGCATGAAAGAAGTTTATAAGAAAGACAAAGAGAGGATTTTTAAGAGGAATTGTAGGGAAAGGACACAAGGCAATGGTTTTAAACTCAAAGAAGGCAGACTTAGACTGGATAAAAGGAAAAACTTCTTTATGATGAGGGTGGTGACACACTGGAACAGATTGCCCTTAGATGTTGACACCCTATCACTGGAAATAGTCAAAGTCAGGTTGGATGGGGCTTTGAGCAACCTGGTCTCATGGAAAGTATCCCTGCCTATGGCAGCAGGGTTGAAACTAGATGGTCTTTGAAAGCCCATTCCAACCCAATACAGTCTATGATTCTATGATAAATCCACACACAGTAATTTGGAGAGTAAGTACATTACATCCGGCACACACAGGTCTGAAGGACACACCCATACTTAAAATGCAGAGTAGAAGTAATCTAAATAAGTTCTACCATTGACCCAAAGTCAGCATAACTCCATGATCTCACTTAAAAAGAAAATAAATGTATTCTGGTTTATACTTATTATAATCTGTCTGGTTTCTTTCAGAAGTAAGGTTTACATTTTTAAATCTCTTTAGTATTACCTGAACATATTAGTAGTTCAGCATACAACTATATACATTTGATCAAGGAAATCTGATGTGGGTTAGGCAGGTAAACAGATGACACTGGCACAAATACATTTAGATCAACTAATGTATATGAAAAGAGATCTTCTTTCAGAGGAATATATAAATATAAACATATAATTTGGTTAAAAAGATAATAACTTTTTATGCCTTTTTTACAACGGCATTATGTAGCTGTTTGCATTAATATTTTGAAACTATTGTTACAGGATGCTACTCTTAAACCTTTACTATTATTAGAGAAAATGAAAATTATCATTAAGACTGTGAGCTCTAACAAGCTCATCAAGCTTTGAATTCACAATATGTGCATTTAGTTCAACATGCCTGTCTCTTTTTAAAGCAAATTAAGCAAATTAAAAGTCCCATTTCTAAATATCATCTTTTTTTAATGCTATATTTTAACACATTTATTAATTGCTTAAAAGTTCTCTTTATAGAAGTACCCAAAACAGATTATTGACGTATCAGTCTCCTCATTCTATCATGTTCCTTACTTTTTCTGGTTTATTTGATGGGAAAGAGAACATGGTGACAATTGTTCTAGCCACATTTACACCTTTGTAGGTCTCTAGATTTATGTATTTCTAACTTGAAGATAAGAAAGTCTTTCACATTCTGGTTTAAATTTTTGGAGAAGGAACACAAAACTGAATCCATGTTTGCATTATATATTTGAGACTCTTGATACACATAATTTCACCTTAGAAATAAGTCAACAGCAGACTAAAAATAATAAATACACTGAATGTTGGCAGTACATATCTGACCTACCTCACATTAAACCCCACAGGGGAAATAAATCTCTGGGTCAAACAACATTAACAAAGAGTCAGTAGACAGAAAATTTAAGTCCCCACTTCAAATATTCCAAGGGAATATGAGTCAATCTGGTTATTTTTTATGCAAGTTATGACAAAATGGAACACGGATAAAATCTTGCTTTTAAGTTCAGGCCACAAAACAGAAACAACAACAACAAAAGATATGTCAAGTGTTAACACAGCTATTATTTCCCCTTTAAGGGTATAATTCTTCATTCATTACCTGGCTTTCCTGTAATTCTAATCATACAGCTTTTTTTACTTCAGTTGAATTTTAACAGTGTGTTATGATGTTTGCATTCCTTCACCATTTTATCTGAATCAAGTTTCTAATTCTCCATCTTTTTAAGGAGAAAATAGCAGCATGGTGTACAGTGGAGAAATAGGTCAAATCATAAACAGCAAGGGATTAAGGCATTGCAAAAACAATTAAGTATCTGAGGTCCAGCACACAATGAAATTTTAAGTAAGGAATGAGCTTCTTTTAATTTTTTAGCAGGTATAAGGGCAAACAATCTTTGAACTTTCAGTGTTCCTTTAACAGGAAGTATTTTCCCTAAGTATACCTTAGAAACAAGAAGTCTTTTGAAGATATAATTAACATAACCACTTATTATGATGGTATTCAGTTTCTGTGTAAACTGATAACATTTAGTTATTATGTAAGAATGTGAGCCTAAATGCGTTATGTTTATAATAAACAATGATAAAATAGAAATTGCTTATGATTTCATGCATCTATCCACAGGTACCGGCTTGCTAAAAAATGATATCCTAAGGCTTCAATACGTTTACCCAAATAACATTCCTTTATGCAGTTTTATACAGTTTATGTCTGTGTTGAACTGTGTTAACATCCATGTGCTAGACTGAATTAAAATTAAAAAGCCAATTTTCTATGTTTTAGGAAGACATTGTTTGAGTTGCACTAGAAAACCCAACAATACTAATTGGTGCTGTACATATCAATGTGGCTACATATTCTGTTAAAATATTTTTCTCTTCTGTTGGATCGTCACAGTTTTTTCACATATATGAATATGAGTTGCTTGTGCCATGCGAAAATGCAATTTAACACAAAATTAGAGTAATTTTGCAGTGAATGTTGAGTTATCTACAGACACAGAAAGTTAAACACAATAGCATAATGTAAATATTAGCATACAGCAAAGTTGTATTCAAAAGTCATGGAAAAAAGAAATCTCAACATATTACTAAAGGTAATCAAATTTAGACACAGACATATAAATGGTGCAATTATATTCTTATTTGTTATTATTCTTTAGTATTCTTTTTTTTTCCTGCTGAATTTTAATTTAATACCATGACGATAGTCACCTATCCATATATTCAGTTACATACATGGTACAAATAGTCCGCGTCTACTATTCAGTGATAAAGTGGAATAAACTCTGGCAGCATTCAGAAATCACACAAATTTAATTTTTATAAAAGAAAGAGTTATTTTACCTGTGAAAGTGGTGAGGGACTTTGAAACATTCTAATTTATTTGACCAGTTTCAGGCTTGCTGATCCGCATACATCTCTGCAAGCAATGTTTAAATATACTAGAATTTTTAACTCAAGCACTTTTATATGAATCGAGAAAACAATCTCTGACAAATAAGTCACTGTTAAATGGTGTGTTCTGAATTCTTATTCAAAAATGATAATTTTTAAATTTATTATTTATTTCCCTATATGAAAAAAATAATATATTTTAATCTGATAGTTATAATTGTCTCTGCTCTTTGAGAACATAATATATTGTATGCTACAAGGCATCATACTATATTTCTATTACTGCATTACTCTGATTTGGCCACACAGAAAAAATTCTATATTCAGAATAAATTGTATATGAAATATTTAACATGGACTCTCAATAAAATATGTGTATGAGCTTTCTTTTACCAACATGCAGAAAATCCTTTACCAGTGTAATGCTATACAAGACAAGCATATTATTTCATATAGGTCTGAGCTTCAACTTAAATATCCAGCTTCTCATCATAGTGAACTAACCTTTTGTCTTGCTATGTTTGACGATAAACAGTTACTGAATGTTGAAATAGCCTCCAGTGATTTTTCCCTTGAAAATATTCCCATCACGTGTTCCACTGTCAAAGTGATTTAGGCCACTGTTTCTGAAAATAGTTAAAGTTATTTCCTTTTGCTACACAAGTATTTGGATGATGAAAGCAATCATATATTCTGTGTCTCAGTAAGAATGTTAACTATACTTACCATGACTTCTTAAAAAAATTGACAAAACTCACACAAACAGAAATAATTTTCTCTGGAAATCACTCCTAAGAGAAATAAAAGAAAGAAGTTGTATCATCAAAGTATCTCAAACTGTGAAGGATGACTGATACAGATTTATGTTGTTATATAGATTGATTTCCCTGAAAGAGTAGTATTAGTGAGTTAAACATTATTGACACCAGATTATGCATGTCAGCAGCAAAATGTTATTGCAGAGGGCTGGAAAAAAAGGGTTGCATAAGTTTTAATTTCTCAAAAAAATTGTTCAGACAAATAAGAAATTCCAACTTTAAGAAAATTTTCTTGATATCACTGAAAACCTTTATTTTTTGAAATGCGAAAAGATGAAATACACATGCTTTATGGTTTTTAATTTATTTCTTGGTATGTCACCTGGATTTCATTTCTAAAAGGAAGCTGTAGTAATGAGAGGCCTATGATGTACTCTGCTATTTCAACACTAAGGAAGAAGTTGGTATCAAATTGTCAAAGCAAGCATTATATTACTAAGGAATCAGGAAAGCAAAAATATAAAGTTCTTAATTTTCACCTCTATGAGACACCAGGGTAATATTTTCAAAATTACTTTTTTAAACAACTTGTTTTACTCTGACCTAATGTGACAAGTATGTGAAAAACTGCTAAGTGTGGGATTTAGTCTATAATATATATAGACATTATATAGTAAATAGGTGTGATGGGAAATACAAATAGATAGTAATAGTAATGCATATGGCATATACAATTTAACACATTTTCAAGAGTGTTAACGATGTAGGAACAGTAATAGGATGGTCGTAGTAGTGCCTGATTGCTAAGGGTTGTCTTCCAGTTTTAAGACTTTGTTTCCATTTATTCATGCTTTTTGACAGAACTGAGTGAAAGTTTTATATGATAGTCTGCATCACCCTAAATTTTGGGAAACTTTTGGATTATATGATAATGACATTCTGAGAAAATGGCTAGAAATCATATGCTTAAATAACTTTGCTTAAATAATCCATTGGCCTTTTCAGCAAGGATACTTCTTCCTCTTATTACTGTGTAAATCTGTCTACATTTTGCCAATTTATAAAATTTGTGAATAACTTTATTTTGACTGTGCACAATCAAATACACCTAGTAAACTCTCCAGACAATCTGTCTGTATCCGTGCATGGTCAGACCTACAAGTACTTCTAATACTGTACATACTGCTGTACTGTCCTGGTTTGGGCAGGACTGGCCACGGAAACAAAGAACAGATGCTCTCCTCCACCTCTTTGTCCATGGAGAGGAAAGAGAGAGAGAGAAAGACATATGAGTTTAGAAAAAAAAAGGACCACTTTATTGCAAGTATTAATAAATTAATAAAATAATAATAAAAAAGAATATATACAAAACCTTATCAAGCTCCCAAGATGATGATCACATCACCATCAGGCACAGGGAAAGTCACAGGCTTGAATGGGAACTGGATTCTGGATCTGGATTCAGGAATGCACAGATCAGGGTCAAAGGCAGACGAACAGAGTCCTTCTCAGATGTCAGGCATTAGAGGACTGATCCTTTGATCCCTCAGCTTTTATACTGAGCATGAGACAGATGGGATGGAATACCCTGTTGGTCAATTTTAGGTCACCTGTCCTGTCCGATCCTCCCCTCAGGTGTGATCCGTCTATGCTTTTCTGCATCTGACTCTACAGCGGGGCACACAACAAAGTGAGATGCCCTTGGTTGTTATGGGAATAAGTATAAGCAAGAGTCTCTCTGCATACCATTCCTTGGCATAAATTACAAATAATCAGGCTTTACCATTCTGAGAACAAGCAGTGTCTCCACAATACGCTGGTAATTTCAAAGAGTTAGAAGAGGCTTAGTTGCAAAGTAAAATTACTGAACAGAAAATTGGTTCATTTTTACCTCGAACTAGGACATGTATCCGTATCCACAGAACTAATGGGCTCTCTTACAGCTGGTACAAGCTGATGAACTGTAGACACATTATCATAAGAGAACAAAAACCCATTTGGTTTAGGCCATCTATTGATAGGAAAAACTATACTCTGTTTGCTCTGGGCATGATTTTTTTAACTCCATAATTTGTGAGGAGCCTTTTTCGCCAGACTGTTGGAAGTCAAAGTGCATGGTAGATTATGCCCATATAGAACCCTAGAATCACAGAATGGTTTAGGTTGGAAGGGACCTTAAAGATCATCTAGTTCCAACCCCCCTGACATGGGCAGGGACACTTTTCCCTAGACTAGGTTACTCAAAGCCCCATCCAACCTGGCCTTGAACACTTCAAGGAACGGACCATCCATAACTTCTCTGGGCAACCTGTTCCAGTGCCTCACCAACCTCATATAAGTCAGATAAGTGATTTTCCCATCAACTTCCAGATTCCAGTCCTTTGGTCAGATGAATATCATAAATTTTAATTTCTTCCAGGAGTTAGCTAAGATCTACTTCTAAAACAAAAGTCAGGTGTGCTTCTCAGGATAGGTAGTTCATCCTTACCAATAATAAGGGCAAGGCAAAAGTTTTCTTCCCGGTGTCTTTCACATTCCTCAAATCTTTTCTCAGAAAATCTTTCACCTTAAACTCCTGTACACAATTTCATGCAATGTGTAAGGGAGTGCAATGGGTACTGTAAATACCAGAATAACACCACTCTGCTCATCTGCAACAAAAAAACCAAAAAAACCAAACAAACAAAAGTTATATCACTTTAGCTACTCTGGTCTGAAAACACATGCCTACACGCAATTGTGCCTTTGAGCCAAAGAGGCCTGGGGCCATACATCATTTCTTAGAATGACGTGATGGCTGAAGTCAGAGGGGCCTCTGGTGATCATCTGCTTAAAGGAGATTCAGCTAGAGCAGGTTGCTTAGGACCATGCCCAGTCAGGTTTTTAGTGTCTCCAAGGTTGGAGATCCCACAGCCTCTCTCAGCTATCTATTCCAGTGCTTGACCGCTGCTGTGGGTTCACCTCATCTGAGAGCTGAGCACCTACACAGCTGCTCCTGCATTTTATCCTTTCTCAAATATGCTTTCTCCAAGGTGCCACCATCTTTTCTGAGTGGCTTGGCAATGCCCTGTCGTCTGGCTGCTGTGTCTGGCACAGGGCATCCCTGGCCTCTCCTCACAGAGTTCACTCCTGCAGCCCACCCCTCTCCCAAAACCTTGAAACCTACACCCAATACAACTACCCTCAAAGTAAAAAAGTATTCTCTTGTGAATAAGAATTTTCTGTATATATACTTTGTCCACTGCCTCCCATCCTGCCACTGGGCTCCACAAAGAACAGTCTGGCTTTTCTTTATTCCCTCACCATCAGATATTTGTACATATTGACAAGATCCCCTCACCCCTCAAACCTTCTCTGTTCCAAGCTGAACAGTCCCAGATCTCTCAGCCTCTCTTTGTCTGACAGATTCTCCGGTCCCTTTATCATCTTGGTGGCCCTTTGCTGGACTCTCTCTAGTATGACCATGTCTCTCTTGTACTGGGGAATCCAGAACTGGACCCAGGACTCCAGATGTGGTCTCACCAGTGCTAAGCAGGGAGGAAGGATCACCTCCCATGACCTGCTGCTGACACCCTTTCTAATGTAAAACAGGAGGCTGTTGGTGTCTTTGCTGCAAGGGTGCATCACTGCTTTGTATTCAGCTTGTGGTCCACAAGGACCCCCAGATCCTTTTCTGCAAAGTTTCTTTCATATCCACATTTCTCTTTAACTCATTGTGTATACCATCAGATATTGGCATGTCTTTACTTTCTTTTCATTGGTTTAATTTAAAATCTCTTTACTCAGGTGTAATACCTGTTCTGACTAATCCCCGTTAAAAACTGTTTTGATGTTCAAATCTTTCTGCTGGCCTCTTTTATAAACTTTGAAGCAAATAATTAATTTAGCTTCATTTGCACTGGTTTTATATTCTTTGTATTCCTATTTTACACTCCGATTACTTCTCATGACTTTTGATTATCTGGCAGAATTCTTGCTTCTGACTCTTTCATGAAAAAAAAAAATCACACCCCATGAGAGAAAAAGCATTTCTCTAACAATTTTTTCTTACTCAAGAATAGGTTTTGTGATTATTCTATGATAATTGTTATATACAGAAACTTTTTTGTCACAGACAAGGCACTAACTTCAATAGCACTCACATACAGGACTCACATCAGACACAAGCCCAGGCAGCCATGTCCCCTCCTCCTCTTGGGCTGGCAGAGGCAGAGGGTCACTAGTGCAGCACACACACGACACTCTCCAGGTTCACAGGCGAAAACATATTTGTGGATCTCTCAAGCACCGGTATGGCCCCTTTTGTCCACCCAGCACCCCTGCCTGGATCCCAGCTGCTCATACTGCTCCTACCCACCCCATGGGTCCCATACATCTCACATACACCCTGGACCCTCAGGTCTGCATCCTTACCAGTATCAAAGCCCAGATTTGCCTGCAGTTTTCTGATAGCCCATTTATTAGCATGACTTATGAGGTTTGTTTCTTATCTTTGTCTCCATCATGTTTGTCTGTCAGATTTGTGTTTCTGTGTATTTTCTTTATGGCTTCCCCTTTTTCCTTGGTATCTCATTTCACACAGTCTTCAATCAGATAATTCTACTGAAATAAAGATTCTTATATTCCATGTATTCTTGTCAATTAGTCTGACTCACCAGTTTTTGTTCTCATTACTGCCTGTTTTACCATTTGTGGGTCAGATTTATGTCTCTGTATATTTAGTTTATGGCTTCCTCTTTTTCTTATTATCCCTTTTTATATCAAAAAACCCCAGACCCTATACACTTAAGGGAGCAGAAGGTCTCTCCCACATACTCTTTCTGCTACAATCAGTTTCCATACTGTGTTTTTAATGGCTGCTAGGATCAATCAGTATTCACAGACAGCTAGGGTATTTTTCTCACTGACCCTGTAGCTGACATACTTAATTTTGATTTAAGTTTATGCTTTTCTGTTTGCCTAGGACCATTTTTAAATGCTGACAATTCTCTTTTGACATAGTTAATACTATAATATTAACACTTAACTTCTCCAGATTTAGGTATGGAATTTACATCTAAGATAACAAACATTTTCCATGTAAATACAGGGTCAGAAAGTTATATACAATTAACTTATATGTTGTATTTGCTTTTTCAACACGTAGTGTTTTCTTAGCTTGCTCAATTTACTGTACCTACTGAATGCAATCATAAGTTTCTGCTGACTCATATTACAGCATCCCACTATCTTCTCAACCCATATTTAAAAGGCTTATAATCCCTTTTATTTCATTTACCACTGATCTGCAAGGTCTAAGACCTTCCTTTTCAGTCAGGTACCATTTGTACAGAAGTATATATTTGGACTTGCTTCAAGAAACTATTTCTATGTTCTTTACTTAATCAGATCTTCATTTTTATATACTTTCTTCTGAAATACTGTGTTTTATAACTTCATTTCAAAATTACTAAATTGTACAGCCATTTGAACTTCTCAGATTTCCTATAGTTTTTAATTTTAAAATTCCATCTCTCTTTCTTCTTACTAAAATTAAGTTCCATTAGGCATGTTGCATTTTCATTTAGGTGAAGCCCATCTCTCAAGTAATGGCTCGCAGTAATTTTTTTTTTTAATTCTGTCCTGGTTCCGGCAGGGACAGGGTTAATATCTGGCCCAGCACAGGTATTCCACACCACGTGACGCCATTCCCAGTATTTAGGGGGAGCTAGCCGGGGAGGGGAGTTCCCAGTTTGGGAGCGGGCGGGGACGGTCCGGGTCCGGTCGGTGCGCGTCGGTACGGTACCCCTATTTATACATTCCTCTGCCAGTGCTATTGTTGTTTTGTCAATTTTTCTTTGTTGTTCTGTTAAATTGCTTTTTATCTCAACCCACGAGTTTTTGCCTTTTTATTCCAATTTTCCCTCGCTGCTGCGAGGTTTGGGTGAGCGGCCGCGTGGTTCTTTGTGCCGGCTGAGGCCAAACCACGACAAATTCCTAACATATCTAAACATCTTCCATGCATTACTTTTTTAAGGATAAATCCAGACTTTGACTTTTCTGAGGCCGGGATTTTTCCATGGTACTAAAAACACTTCAGTGGTTCATGCCTTTAGCCTCTTATATAATCATGCTACTATGTTCTAGATGTTAAAAGGTGAATATGAAAAATTAAAGCCTTTGACCTGCTTCACTTTAAGGACAGGAATTTACTCAATGGTGAATTAGGAAGGTTGATTATGCCAGTATTTTATTCATAAAGGCAAATACAGATGAGAGTATTTCAAAACAAGCCAGAGGAAGATGTTAACTCAAAATCTTGTGTGCAAACTGAACATACCTTATGAGTAAGTGTAAAAGTTTACTGCTGGCCTAAATCACATTTCAGTAATCTAAATAAATACAGAGCAGTATCATTATTAGTGTATTTACCATGCTATTGTCTGCATGGTACTGTCCACTTCCCTATGGTTGAACTTTTTTCCCACAAAGAATAGAGTCATCTGCTCTCTGTTGTTTTCTTATGGGAGAACACTCGTTAGAGTTGGCCAGAACCCTGTCAGGAAGTACACTTGTGAAAAACCACTATGTGTGATCATACACTTGGGCTAGTGTCTTGGGCCTGTTTAACTTAGTAGGACAGGTGTAGCCATAACATCTCTCTTTTGCAGTCTCTACCTTTCCAAATATTATGTTTTATTTGTTTTCCTTTATCTCTTATCTGACTCCCTTATTTCTGAACCAGCTCTCTGTCTTGTAATAACTTTGATTCAAGCTTGTAGGTGATCATCATTGTCATGGTTTAACTCCAGTAGGCAGCTAAGTCTCACACAGCTGCTCCCTGTCTCCCTGCAGTGAGATCGGGGAGAGAATGGGAAGGGTAAAAGTGAGACAACTTGTGGGTTGAAATAAAGACAGTTTAATAGGTAAATCTAAAGCTGTGCGTGCAAGCAAAGCGACATAAGGAATTCATTCACTACTTCCCATTGGCAGGCAGGTGTTTAGCCATTTACAAGAAAGCAAGGCACCATCATGCATAATGGTTTCTTGAGATGACAAACGCTGTAACTACGAACACCCCCACCCCTTCCTCCTTCTTCCCCCAGCTTTTATAGCTGAGCTTGATGTCATATGGTATGGAATATCCCTTTGGTCAGTTGGGGTCAGCTGTCCTGGATGTGTACCCTGCCAGCTTCTTGTTCACCCCCAGTCTACTCATTGAAAGGCAGTTTGAGAAGCAGAAAGGCCTTGACACTGTGCAAGTACAGCTCAGACAGTAACTAAAACACGGGCACGTTATCAGCACTGTTTTGGTCACAAATCCAAAACAGCACCATATGAGCTACTATGAAGAAATCTAAATCTATCCCAGACAAAATCAGTACAGCCATGAAAAGTGCCAGGGGAGTGGGATAAAAGTATCTCTATTGCCTTAATTTAGGGATGTAGCTTATCGTGCCGTGGTTCGAATTTTAGTCCCTGGTGGAAGAGACAGAGCACTCCAGAGAGCAATTCAAAGCATCTAAATTAGTCTCCATACTTAATTCTGCAAAAATCAAGGAAATTGAGTCATTCAATAATTAAAGTATTAGAACAGCTTTTTCTTTCCTCCACCAACGTTTACAGCCTTAAGTACTTTATTAGAATCTAAATACAATTTTCATAGTTACATTGGCAAAGGGGCAGGGGGGATCGGGTGATCTGAAAGTTAAAAAGCCTGTGGTGTTTCAAAATTACTTAAACTGATTTTTTTCTTGTATGGGTTGAATACCTGTGCTCTGTTTATGCAAGAGAACAGATTAGGAAAATAGGGCTAGTGAGAAAAACAGAACCTCCAACAGATGAAGACAGAAGAAAAATCTGTAATAATTGCTTCCCCTGCATGGATGATCTTTCATCTTCCAGCCTCCTTACAAACATTACGATATGACTGATAATTCTGCTGTTATGAAAGAAAGTCTAGTTGAGAGGGGTTTTTCTTTTCTTTTTTTTTCTGACTGCTATTAGGATACAGCAGGATTTATTAGAATGCATATCAGAATACAGAACATGGTGAATTAAAAGAACCAGAAAACTGACCATAAGGAAGCTTCTTTAAAAATGCTGCAGGCAAACTGTTCTGGTTTTCTGTATGGAAGACTAAAGGAACTTAATGGGAAAGAAAATACATATTGTGTTTCAGCTTTACAGGTTTTTGAAAAGACTTTGGTCCTAAAAACTTAACAAGGCAAGATGCTGTGATGAATATATAAATAAAAGTTCTAGTATATTTAATCACAACTAGAAATGGAAGATTTCTCTTCTGAAAAGAGAAATCCCTCTAAAGAATATAGTTATGTGAGGGCACTAGAGTTATTTATTGATTCAGGCAAAATACAGTAAAATGCATTTGGGACAGTGTGATTTAAAGGCTGAGATATTTAATTTTGTTGGAAACAGACTCTAATGTATTTTTAAATATGGGTGAAGAAGGGGACAAAGAGGCATGTTAAATAATTCAAAACCAAAATAATATATTTATTTTAAATTTCTGTTCTCTGTCTAACATCTAGTTTCATAAGTTGAAGACAAAACAGAATATAGTAGACTGAGTGGAACAAAAAAAATCTTTTTTATTTTTAAAATATTTATTATGTTAACAATTGAAATAAAAAATTATTTATACAAATTTATTTCCAGTTACAATGCAGTTGCAATACTGTTACAGAAAAGAGTTTTCTTGTGTAGACCTGCAAAGTGAAATATTTATTATGATATTTGGGAGTTTATCTCAAAAACAAAAGGTTATTTTTCTGCCATTTGCCTCTGCCAGAGATGTAACTTGCTGCCCAACTCCACAAGCTCCTTTTCAAAGCACAAAAATTTACTGAGAGGAATGAATCTTTAAATATTGCTCAGAGACAGCCTTTAATATAATTTGCTACAATCATGGATTTGACTCTTTCTTCCCCGGTTTTCCTTACTTATTCCTGCTGTTCTGTGCTCCTCACTCATCTTCCCCTCATCACCTGCTCTTTGATGCTGATTAATCTCATTTGCAGTCTTGCCAGTCATGTTTCTGGTGTGCTCAGCAGGATGCCCTGCCTTTTTGTAGTCCCTTGTGCTTATTTTGTTACTTGTTCTTTATCTTGGAAATTGTTGCATGGGTCACTGTTCACATGTTTTTGCATGCTCCCTAAGTGCAATTATACAAGGCTTTGACTTGTTGGTGGTCTTATTGCTCACATAATTTTGTAAAATGGTTCTGTTCTGTTTAGCTATGCCATCACAGTGTTACAGAGTGTTTATGCGCTGTTAGTTACCCTGACAAGCCTGAATGTATGCTTCCACTTGGATGCAAGGCAAACTAATACCAATTATATTCTAATATATTTATAACTTACAGATATCACAGTCCTCTGGTTTTGCCACATAGCATCTTAGAATAAGAATGCAGGTCAAAGACATGCCCTTTATGTATGAAAACAGCATAATACCAGAGATATCAGGAGTATTAATAAACCACTAAAGGTTAGTTAATGCTTACTGAAAGAATACAACCTTAGGAGCTAGGTGTTTCAACATTTACAAAGAGCAAGTACCCAATATCTGTAAAACTTATCAAAAAAGTAAACCAAATGCATGTGTAACAACTTTAAGGAGACCTTTCCTTTAATAGAAATCTTTTATCTTACGTACTTTCTTCCTTTTCTTGTAAAAATTAGTTCTGGATTAACAGTAATTATTTATTAGACTACGTAGATTGCAATTAAACTGTACATTTGTGAATTTGCATATAGACTATCTTTCTTTGTCTCACATATAATGCTCTACCTGTGGTGCAAAAAAACTTGGTGGAGACAACCTCAGATGTAATTTCAATGAAATAAATTGGTGGAGAATGTAGGAAAAGTAGGTTATGAAAATTCAGATTTAACACCAGTGGCATAATACCTTTAGGAACTCTGTTATCTTCTCCATTTGCATTTTTTTTATGAACACTATTGTTAACTGTTAATAAAAATCTTATCTAGAAAAAATATTAAATAAAGCAAACCAAACATCACTGTCTCTAGGCAACCAGTATCATTTCTGTATATATTCAATATTACATCTCAGTTTAATACCGTGGGTTATATTACATGATAGTCAGGTGATGTATGAGAAATACAAACTTTGAGAATTTCACAGTGAATCATTTTTACAGGATGGCTTTGCTAAACTAATTTATGATTTTTCCACACTGAAAAATTGAACACTTGCTTTTCTTAGTTTTTTTTCTTTGTATTATTGCCATATAGAGGAGATGTATATAAAGATTCTAAATAGTCCTTCTTGGATTAATCTGTATGTGTTCTAGGAAAGTATGTAGATAGCTATTTAAAAGTCAGGAGGATTCATACATAAAATATTATCATAGTACAACTGGTTGACAATGTAATACCTTATCTAAAATATGCAACCAAATGTATTACTGAAAATCAATAGTCTTATTTTCAGATGATGTGAATAATTATTCTACCTGTCACCGAATCCACACTAAAGATGACCCAAATCTACTTCAAACAGTAATGTCATATTACTTTGTATTTTCCATAGCTCTGTGCTTTTTTATAGTTTAAATCTGTGGTGGTATTTCGTAACAATCCAGCAGACTAAACTTGAAAAAACCCCAACAAAAAGCATTTAGAGTGGTTCAGTTACTCAAAGTTCTTGAGTTGCATTGGTTTCTAAGCCACTGCCCTACTATGTCATTGTGTCTGGAGCAGTAATTGCTGTAATGATCCCAGAGCTCCTTTATGAAATTAAAAGCTGACTGGATCCCCATTCTTCTTTGTTTTCAGTTTCTTGTAACTGAAATAAAATAAATAAAATGTGGTGTAGTAGAATCTTCAGAACTAATCTGATGTTAGCACATGAAATCCACTGGATTTATATGAATGCATAGCAGGTGGGGATTTTCACAAAGAAATATCTTTTCTGTATTGCCTGAGTTCTACCTTATACCACTGTGTTCATCTCAGAGACATGCAGTTTCTATGCACGGGAGAGTATATTTACACATTTCTGTTCCCATATTTCACTTCAAAACATATTTCAAACTCTCTCCATAACTGTGCTTATGTGCTAAGTTGGTGCACTTAGGGGGAGAAGGGTTTACCACATAGTAAACATTTCATATATGGCCATTGAGTAATTCAGGGATCTTAGGTCTCTAGTCCGACCTCCTACTGAAAACAGCATCAGCTGTAAAATTAGATAAGGTAGCTCAGATTTTTTCAAGTTGGGTCTTGAAAACCTCCAGCGATGGAGATTAAACAATGCCTCTGGTCAACTTGCCCCACTGCTTGATGCATTTCATATATATTTGCTTGATGTATATATATCAATGGAAACAAATGCTTTCTATTGAAGTATTTAACATTTTTTTGTCTTTTCTGAACTTTATGTGACAAAAAATTACCCTCTATTCAGTTCTACAGTGAATAGGTCCAAAGGAAAGAATCATTCTTTTGAGACAGATAATCTGTCCTTGCATATATTCATGAATAGCATAGCTTTTCATTTTCACACAAAAGGTTGTGTATATTTTGTATTCTCTAAGTTGAGCACCTATCATATGTAGAGACCATAATTATTTATCTTCTCTGGTGCAAGAGGCAACAAAAAATATGGTATCTTTATTGGATAATTTTACCATATATTTTATTTTCTGCCTTACATACACTATTCTCATTTGGAAAATATATTTCAGAAGTTTTTTTTACTGTTAGTGGAACTAGTTACCTACTCACCAAGATAAAAACAACTATCAAACTGCATATGAACTCTTTAATAAAAGGGGCAGTAAACAGCTGTTGACTCTCTGTTGTATTTTACTGCTATGAAGAAGTAAGATGAAGATGCCACATGATCTTATTCACTCAAAATATACTCATATAAGCCCCTTGGTTTGTGTTAAGTAAAACAGTAATTTTAAAATATTCCGTTATGAACAGTAGCTGTGCTTTGCTCTGTTGCATTAACATTAAAGGTAAAACACCCATCTGCAAAGCTCCATTAATGAACATTTTCATTCTGTAGTTTTGACATTTAGGTCTACAGCACTACAGAGAAGCTTTTACAAGCTTGCTTGAAGTGCTTCCATAAATACATAGCTTCAGTGTCATATGTGTACTTCTAGTTGTCTTATTATCATACACATTTGTTCCTTTTAATTTAAAAAGCATCCTCTGCACTACTGAATTTGAAGATCTTTGCCCAGCATTCCTAAAGTGACTTTGTGACACAAGTCACAATTAATGAATTCATGTGAACAAAGTTCCTATAGCTATGAGAACATCCTTTATAAATGCTGTAGCTCTGTGTACAGATATGAAAAACAGCTAAAGTAATCAGGTTGGAGATCTCTGTTGGAATTTCATAATTCAGCTGCACTGTTAGATGCCTTCAATTGTAAAGTTAAGGCCTTCTTTTCACCAAAATCTTTGCTGTGTTGATACTATAGTTGCCAAATCACAGCATTGTGTGGGATTGAAGGAATCTGTTGAGAGCTAGTCCAGTTCTCCAAAAGATGCTCTCTCTTTTGTCATGTTTGTATGTACAGCCCTGTGAACTGAGTTCAGGACCATACATATACTATTCTCCATTAGATAATGGTTTGCCTTGTGTTAAGGGATACCAGGAGAGGTGCAGTTACCTACAGCAGTTCCAGCTCAACAATCCCTTATGCCTGTCCACTGGAGTCCAGACTGGCGTCCAGGGGGCTCAGGGTCTCTACCCAGGCTGATGGATAAAGCTGCTGCATTTAACCTTTGCAGGTTAAACCAGTAGCAAAGTTGAGCATATGTCCCAGACACACACACAGAGGACACAGACACGGCTGGTCACACAGGCTGCCACAGACAAGGCATTAACTTCAACAGCACCCACATATAGGACTCACAGCAGACACAGAGGCAGAAGGTCACTAGTGCAGTACATATGACACTCTCCGGGTTCACAAGCACATGCACATTTGCGGACATATTTGCTGATTCCCCAAACACAGGCATGGCTCCTCTGCTGCCTAGTAATCCTGCCTGGATCCCAGCCCCTCTTACCCAGTCCAGAGGTTCCAATTCCCTGGTTCGGTGCTCACTGGAAACATACAGCAATCACACTCATCACACAGACACCCCACACGCACGGATCCCCTTGATTATCAGCATGGACCCTCTACCCACCTGATGTCCCAGCCTGGACCGAAGGCCCCTGTGCTCACCAGCATGTCAAGCTTGAATTTTGCCCATGGATACACACACATACCCGCTTTGGGGAAGACAGACACTCACTCCCAGCAGCCAGCACTAGGGACATGGGCTGTGACCCTTGGTCCCATTCCAGACATGAGTGCTGGGCCCCTCACTTGCCTCACTCACCCTGGTCCCTCCAGTAGCTGGTTTTAGGACACACACCATTCATTCCTGGCCCAGTCCAGTAGCTGACATCATTAGCTAGGGGTACCCACACACCCATCCTAGCTCTAGTAGCTGGCGCCCAGTACTCTCACACTAGCCCATCCAGTAGTTTGCACTGAATCTTTGCAGCACACATACACACAGGATAGAATGAGATTACACAGATAGCTAAGGAAAGGTTTAACAAGACAGGACAAACCATGGAAATCAAGTGCAGAGCTTAGCCAGACAAGCATACTGACTGGCGCTGTTTTACACACAACTTGCCAGTTTTAATACATTTTGCTCTTTGTTCCTCCTTGCTCCCTTTTCCCTGCATTGGTTTGTATAGTCCTATAGATTTTCTCACTCCTCCAGTCAGGTGGCAGGGATTTCCCCTGGTTTACAGTTTACCATTTGTAAAGTCCAGATTCATCGTCATGGAATTGGGACCTGTAGTTTCCTGATAGCCCATCAGTTAATGTGACCGGCAAGGTTTATTTCTCGTCGTTGTCTCCATGTTGATTTTGTTAGGACTATGTCTCTGTATGTTTAGGTTTTTGTTGTGCTCTTTTTTAATCCTCTCAGTTATGAGGTTTCTGATCACATAACCTTGCTGGAATAAACATTCACACACTTCCACATACTCTTACCAATTAGTGTGACTAATCAGATTTGGTTTTCATCACTGCTTCGCACAGACCAGGTGATGACCTCACCAACAGGCCACAATACCAGCAGCAGACAAGCAGAACAGAATGGCGGCAGGAATAAGTTCCATCAACAGTTCAAGGACTGTCAGAGAAGATAGTTTAGCAGACCGAGTCCAAATCGTTACACCAAGTTTATGGTGAAAAGACAGATCCAAGGTCAATCCAGGAAGCCTATCACATGTGAGGATTAAGATCAGGCACAGTTATCAACAGGCACGTGATTACTGCCTGTTGGGAGTTTCATCTAAACATGAGGAGGAACTTCTTTACTTTGAGGGTGGCAGAGCACTGGAACAGGCTGCCCAGGGAGGTTGTGGAGTCTCCACACATGAAGTGGAGACATTCAAAACCCGCCTGAACACCATCCTGTGCAACCTGCTGTAGGTAGACCTGGTCTGGCAGGGGGGTTGGACCAGATGATCTTCCAGCCCCTAACATTCTGCAATAGCTAGGAGGCAGCGCACAGCTTTAGGTCCAGTTCAACAGGGCATAGCCCACTAGAGATCAATGTTCTTCCAACATACTTCAGCAAAAGAAATAAAGTCCAGGACTGAGCTTAAATAGGGCTCCTGTGCTCGTGGGTAGGCTGTGTGGGTGGGAAGCCCCAGGTGAGGCTCATCAGGGTCATCAAGTCTTATTAGTGCACTCAGCCCTGGCAATAAGGATACTATGGAAAAGAACGTCAAACATATTGCTAAAATCAGGATAAACGTCATCCTCTGTCTTGTTATTAACCACACAGACAGTCAACACACCATAGAATACAATCAGGTTGCTCAGGCATGATATGGCCTTGGTAAATTCATGCTGGCTGCCGAAAAATACCTACTTTTTTTTCATGTGCTTGGAGATAGCTTCAAAGAGGAATTTTCTCTATAATTTTCCCAGTAGCTGAAGTCAGGCTGACTGGACCATACGTCCCTGAATTCTCCTTTTTCTCTCCTTGAAGTCAGATTTGACGTTTCCTTTTTTCCCCCTAATTACCATGACTTTTCATGGATGATAGAGAGAAACGTCCCAGTGACATAAACCTGGTATTTTAGCAACCTTGAATGCATCACATCTGGTCTCATAGACTTGTGCAAGTCCAGTTAATTTAAATGATCTGTAACCTGACTGCAATGTACCATGGGAAGTACTTCACTTCTCCAGACTGTGCCATTGGATATGGCAGATCTAAAACTTCCCAAATCCACAGGATTGTTGTGTAGAAATTACACCAACTGAAATGATCTAAGGAAAGCTATGGTATCTAGGCTATTCTGTTCCAGGTGAATACCCTGGCTGCCTTACATGTTAGCAATAAGTGACGAGAATTTTTTTGTTCTTTATTTAGGCACCTAAGGTATCAGTTAAATGTTATATGGCTACTTAAAGCTTTTTATAACTAGTCCCTTGTTATAATATAGTCACTATAATGCAAACAATCTTTTGTGGCTTTCTAATAATGTTGATTTTATGGGGCACTAATGAAAAGCAATAGCCTACTTCACAGAAGTGCTGAGTCAATGGACTTTGAATGTATAGAATACTAAACAGTCTGAAAAATCATTCCATAGGTTTGTTGAATTGGGCAGTTAAAGATAATGCTGTTGGGTCTGTCTTCACTCTTTGTAAAATCAGCATAATAATATCTCTCTCACAGTGATGTAGCCACAACATACACTGCTCAATTAAAAGAGTATTCCAATACTATTGTAATAAAAGGTAAAGAGGAACCATGTGAAACAATAATTTTGAACTTAGAACAGCTCTAGGTTAGCATAAGGTAAATAAAGCTGACAGTTGTACATTGAATATTGGGGAAACAAAAGAATTGTGGAGCTGCTTACTAAGGTAACATTGTCCATGTCATGGGCGTGATGGAAAAAGTTCATCCAAGTAAAGATGGCATCAGAATTTTTGCAAAAAGGATGATCAAATTAAGGTTTCTGAATAAAATTTCTGTTTCTGATCTTTTCACTGCCTGAATTTGAAATCAATCTTACTAGTGACTCTTAAAACAGATGAGCGTGTGCTTTTAAAGGTTTATAGCGACCACTAGTAGACAGTTATATAGTTTCATTTTGTTCTGGTATTATCACTGATACCACAACCAATAGAAGTAAATAATTTATTAAGAGCTTTCCTTCTGGAGAGGATTTTACATACTCATATTTCCACCTACCTATTTCCTCTTCACTTAATTGCATGCTGTTCTATTATATATGCAAGCTGCTTTTTTCATGTTTTCTAAGTAAAGCAATTGAATCTGCATTTATCTGAAATATGTTTAATGTTTGCTGAAGTTCTACTGGGAATTCAGCCACTGTAAAGGGAAGATCTCGAAGAAATTGTGTTTAATTTGAAAGAGAAACCTTGTAAAAACTGCTAGTAACATATTTAGTTTGAGTACTTACTGTCAAGTTGATACAAAGCTAGATATAATTCTTGAAGTTAAAAGTGTTCAACTACCATAATTCTTGATTAGAAGCATACACAGATTTTCTTACTTGTTTTAAGTATCTTTAGAGTGCACTTATTTTTGCATACCTTTCAGTTGCATCGATTTATCTTTTTTTTTTCCCTAAAATCTTTTACTTCATAAAACATGTTTCCTGAAATGGAGGAACAGATTTCTGAAACTGACGTGCTAGTTTTTAGGTCCTTACAGTTGCACAGAACTTTCCTATTGCATTACTTTGGACATAGATTTGTGTGTATGGTGGCAGGTTGCAGAGGACCCATTTAATACAGTGCAAAGTTTGTAGATTTTGCTTTGATATTTTTTTCAAGGACCGATACACAAAATTTTAGACCATTTTAGTTTCATGTTTAAAATGCTAATTCAATTAATTTTTTGCTCCATTTAATAATTACTAGAATTCCATTCTATCTTTCCAGTAAAACAGTGGATGCTTCATATGTACATATTTCTTACATGCAGTGTTACCAGTCACCATGTGTAAAATAGGCAATTGGAAAAAAAAAATTGTTGGCTGCTTTGTCATGTAGTGAGAAGCTCAGACTTTATGAGCTTTATTAAATTTCAGTACTGGGAAATAAAAAAGCACTCTTTGCTTTAGTTTACTGAAGTTGAAATTCCTCCAGCAGTCAGATCCAGAAATAAGTTTATGTACCCATTAACATCCAAATATAATCTCAGAGTGTGTGACCAAAGTGGAGGTGTTAGTAGTTTCTTTAATAATTAAATTTTATTGTGAAAAACTAACAATATTTAGCTAAATGCAATTAAAATTATACCACTGAAAAGATTTTGATTTAGCAGACTAGGAGAAAGACACATAGTAAGATGGGGTAACTTGCCCAGGGTAGTGCAGCAAACAAATAGAAAGTCTTGTCTATGAGTACCAGTCCACCTTTCCGTGCACTAGGAAATAGTGTTCGTCTGAAATATATACTCAGTACTTCTCCTTCAATAATTTGCTACGAATACACAGATTATTTTTTTTGATCTTCCTGTTTTCTTCTTCCTTCACAATGAAAAAATAAATCTTCTTTACCACTGAAATTCATCTTATTTAATTAACCTAGTATGTCTTAATGGTTTCTCAAATGAGTAAAATTAGCAACAATAATGGAATAGCTAAATGGAATTAAAAGGGAAAAGCCTGAGAAACTAAAAGCCTATGTAAAAGATATAATGGAGACAGCGGTAATTAAAGACTTGTCAAGCCTTCCACTACCACAGCAATGCTGAACTAAGAGGATTTACCTTAGAAAGGCATCAAGCACTTGAAGATAGAGAAGAAAAAAGAAGAAACACCCTTGAAATGTATGCTAAAAGACTAAAATTAAATAAGGAACAGATAAGTCATAAGGACAAAACAAAAAAGGCAGAAAGTGTAAGAAATGGAACTCTGAGATATATTAAGAGCATGATGACATCATGCATGATAACATGAGCATCTATGACAGCATATTTGTGTTTCATTTTTTAATGAATGAGCAATATAAGAAAAAAGAGCAACAATTTTACATGGGTAGGGGCATTTTTGTTCATAACATATCTACCTATCTGACTTTATATCTGAATTCTCACTTTAATTTTTGCTTCTTAGTTTGCAAAACATGCAGAGGAATAAACTTGTCACCTTTCAACTCACACAACCCATATATCTCAGTATCAGGTTAAACACAGCAACACTCCTCCCATGAAACATGTTTATGAATAGAAATAAAAAAATACCCCAGAGATACGCAATAACTTTATGAGTTGCATGCCAATTCTCCACTGTAAACAAAACTTATTTGATAGCATATTTTTTTCTTCAACTCTTAATCTCAAATACCTAGTTTGTTCAGTTAGGAGGAAAAAGTTACGACCATTTTAAGAAAAATTCTGTGTGTGCATGCATGTGTGTTTTCATAGGCATGCTTATATTCTGAAGTATCAAAATGTATATTTCTCTTTCAGTTCCCTTGCTGCTTTAGACTACTGAGTATAAATATCTCCAACTTGAGACAGAAGGAATAAAATAGAGTCTTGTATAGCTAAGAAACCAACAGAATGCTGATAACTCCATGGAAGCCCTGATGGTTGATGATTTCATAGTGTTTTGGAGAAAGTGTTGCCTAATTTGGGTAAACTTGTAGACCCAAAGGTATGGAAAACAGAGCATAAACACTATAACCTGAACTTTTGAAGTATTTCCTTTGAAACAGTTGATATAAAGAAAGCCTACGTTGTTCTTTCAGCAACTATTTTCATTCTTCTGTGGAACAGAAGAATGGAATAGAAGAAGGGAATAGATAACACTTGCATGTTGTCATTGTTACTGTGCTATGTTATGATACTGAAGCCTTTAATAAACAGATATGTTGATTTTCAGACTGTAACGAAAAAGTATTTCTAATAGTCTTATTCACATAGCTGAGAGACTTGGTCACTTTGGATCAACTTTTATTTATGCCCAGAAACCATTCAATAAGTAGTGTCAGATTAAAAAAAAAAAAAAAAAAGCCCCTCTTAACAAAAACTTCAGCAGTGAATATAACTAGCAACAGCATTAATAATAGTGGACTTAATGACTTAATTGGTAGCCCTAGGGCAGCACTGAATAATATTGGTAGTTTCTATGCACAATGTTCATCTGAAGACCTGCAAGCTCTTTATAGTGGAAGATAAGTCTCACCATCTTCTTCATAAAGAATAAGAAACAAAAATATAGGCTTTACAGCAAGCTATAGTGGAGCTTTGACCAGAATTCCAGTATGTCAACTATTTGTTCATTTTAATCTGTCACAGGTGATTAATTTCTTGTTTCAGTCAACACCACATTAATTAGATTAAATTTTCACTTAAACCAGTAGATTCTGTATAGAGTGAGTAGGTATGATAAAATGTGTGATTCAGTTGCCTAGGTTCAGAGGTTGAATATTATTTTTGTGAGACATCTTTATTCAATGCATTCACATGGAAACGGCAGATATGGCAGAAGACCCAGTTTACCTGTGATCTTTCAGAGCAGAAGTTAGGGGGCAGATAGAGTAAATTCGGACATCTAAAATGACCTTAGTAAACTGTGTTTAAGGAACAGACTCCTGCCACAGCTAACTAGATTCAGGAGTATAGTAGAGGGCAACTTAGTAGCTCACAATGATCATAGTGGGAGCTTAGACATTTGACTTGTGTATATCTGAAGCTCAAATTTATCTAAGTAATAACTTTGACCCAGTTGCAATTGAAAAATTGGCATTAATCTATCTGCTAAGAAAAATAAAATCGTTTAGTTTCTGCATTTATTTCTATGCAGAATACTTCCCTTTATTACAGAGGATTCTCCATCCTCTGCTAAGGTACTTCAAAGTGTATAAATGTCCCAAATAATCACATGCCTCTGAACTGTGTTCCTTGTAAGTTAAGTAATATCTTTAGTTGCTGTAATGCTTTCTTCGTTATGCATATTTCTGGAAAAAAAAATATTCTTTTTACAATACATCTAAAATAACTCTGAAAAAAATAATGCAATTTATCCAGTTTTATAGATGTGGAATCTAATGCAGAGAGGAGGTTCAAGCCACACAGGAGATCTCTGATTCTGTTCCAATTTTATAAGGAATTTAAGTGAAGGGAACAGCTAAAGAGCAAAGTCTACATTGCTAGCTCATTTTCCTCTTATGAATTACCACTGTTATGTTGGTTTTAATGACATTCAGGATGTCACAAATAATTAATAATGCTGATCAAAATATCTTGCTTTGACTGTACTTTTTTCTCCATCAACACTGACCAAGCTAGTTACCCTAAATAACCTGTAATGGTACTGTATTCCTAATTGAAACCTGAACTTTAAATTCACAGAGGTACTTAAAAAAAGGGTATTTCCAAAAAAAAATCAAAACTTTCCACTCTATATCTTCAAGGATCATAGGCTCACAGATTTATTCTGGTAGGAAAGGACCTCAGGAGATCTCCAGTCTAGCCTTCTGCTCAAAGCACGGTCAGCTCTGAGGACAGACCAGGAAGCTCAGGGCTTTGCGCAGTCCACTAAAAAGCACTTTCAGATCTTCAGATGAAAAATGTTGTGTAAGAACTATTAATATTACTCAGTGCTGTCCTAGGAATGCCAATTAGGTGGTTAATTCTACTATTATCAATGCTTCTGTTGCCTGGGACCTCCTTTAGTATTCAACACTTTTGAAAGGTGGTAGAAAGCTGTTTCACAAGGAATTCTGACAGCCCTCTCAGCATTCTTTCATGCATCCCATTGGGTGTCAGGGAATTGTACAGGTCTAGTTGTCCCAAGTGACCCCTAATTTGATCTCCATCTACTGCTGGTTGTTCTTCTCCTTGAACCCTTCAACTAATCACAGAGGCCTGGGGAACCTTCTTGGTGAATATAATTGAAAGAGGGCACTGAATAGCTCAGCCTTAATGTTTCCACTGTCACTAAATTCACCCACCCTATTCTGCAATGATACTACATTTTCTTTGTTCAGCCTTTTAGTACCAACATAGTGATAAAAGTTATTCTTGTTATCCTTGATATCCCTGCAAATGTCAACTTTAGCTGAGCTTTTGTTTTCCTGACATCATCCCTAAATTCTCAGACAATTTCTTTAATTTAAGTAGGAGTGATGTACAACAGGACTTCAGGTGTCTATTTTTTAAATTACAGTCAGCAACAAAAAAATTGGGGAACAACCACCCTAGATCCTTCTATGCATGCTAAAAGATCTCCAAGCTAAGCTGAATTTGTAAGACTGAGCAAATTGATACCTGTTTCTATACTATATAGCCTCTTATTAGTGATATTTAGGTGCTTTTTCAGTCAAGATTATGAAGAGACAACCTGTTTCACTTCCCCTTGCATTTGTATGTAGAAAGAAAATAATTTTCTCTCTGTTTTGAATAGAAAATAAAGATACTTTAATGGAAATCAAATCAATTGTTGATAACTCCATCACTCTATCATGTTTGTGTGTTGAAGAAAATCTCTATTGTCTTCATCTTCCAGAGTTTAATCACATCATCTGATATGTACAAAGGGCACCAAGAAATGGCACACATATGTACTGGGTTTATGTGCTAAAGCATTGGTAGCGGCGGGGGGCTGCAGCAGTGGCCTCTGTGAGAAGAGGTCAGGGCTGCCCTGAGTCAGACACAGGGAGTACCAGGCAGCTACAATGGACCCACCAGAAGGCACACCTGAGCTCCTTGGCCAAGATAGTGGCACGCTGGGGAAAGCATATTTAAGAAAGGGCAAAATTCTGCCCAACAGTGTGTGAGGAGTGACAAAAAAACAAGTGTGAGTCACCTTGCAGTCTGAAAGGTGAGAGAAGGAAGGAGAGGAAGTGGTCCAGGATGGGGAAGAGGTAAAAGCATCAGAAATGAAAGAATGAAACTGGGGAGAAGATGGACGGACGGAAAGAAGAATTGTCTTGGTTTTGTCTTTGTTTCTCACCATCCAACTTTATTTTTAATTGGCCATTAATTAAATTATTTTTCCTCAAATTGTGTCTTTTTTACCAGTGATAACAACTGGTAAATGAGCTCCATGTGTTCATCACAGCTGAAATATGATGAAAATCACACACAGATTGATCACACACACAGACGGTGAGCGTCTGGCAGCTGGCCAAGGTCAACCCACCACAACATAACAGGGTAGAAAGAATACATAAGAACAAGAATTCTCTAATGTCTTTTGATGCTGTTGCAATGCTAATAGTAGTAAGAATTAAACCAAGTATTTATAATTTGGCTTTTTAAATATTTTGAAATCCCTATTAAGATATTGATTTCCCATTTTAGGATAAAGCTGAAAGATGTTGAATAGGAGGGCTGAAGTGGATATAATATTGCCAGATACTTTTATACAGTGTTTGAGTACAAGCTGCCAGCTGTGAGGTAGAGGGAAAAAATATTAGCCTTATCTGGTTTTGATGGTTTTCTTAGGTCAGAATAAAAAATCCTTGTCCTGTCAAAGGAGCTCCAAAGCCCAACCTAAAACTGTGTGCCTTTTCTTTTTGTCTCTCTCCACCCACCCAACCCCCCCCCCCTCGATTTCAAAGTTATACCATTTAAACCTTACTAGATCTTGTTTTGATCTACATGAGTGGCGGGGGGGAACAACAAAAAAAAACAACCAAAAAACAGGATAAATAAATACATGTAATTTGTAATAAGTAAATAAATGAAAACATTACTTTCAGTTATTCATTGTAGCTCAGCCCTAGAATACAAGCAGTCTTTTTTTCCATTTTTTCCAACTCTTCCATTTTTTCTTTCCTCTTTTATTTTCTGCTACAGTATTAACTTTTAGTTTTCCCTTCACTTTCCTCAGTTTCACTGCACTAAGACTACATTTGAGAAAGGGTCTGAGGTTCTGTACCACTGCACATATGCTTCTCTTGTTTAAATTTCATTACTCTTCATACTGATCTGACAAAGTCACAAGGCTATGAGAACTTTTTACCCTTGAAACTATTTGTGAACCTCTGACTGTAACTCTGCTGCATCATGAATGAAACACATTTAGTTCTGAATCCAGTTAAGCCAGAAGGTAATCTTATTTTCATCCCACCTTGACCTGAAAAGAACAGGTTAAAAAATAATAATAAAAAAAGAATTATTTTCCCAAATCAGATAACTGATTCAAAACCCATGGATGTGTCTATGACTAACTAGTAGCTAAATAATAGACTAAGTGAGAGGGATACATGAAGTCAATCAAAACTAACAAAGCCTACACAGGACAGCTCTGGTATTTTAGAAAGAAAACAGAAAACGTCCAGACTGACAATCTGAGACATATAAAAGTGTTTAATAAAAAAAACCAAAACCCAAACCTGTTAGTGATTGGCATCTGAGTGTGTGCTTAGCATATGGATAATGTAATTAGCCAGTTTACAAGCATTTAACACACACAGTGCTCAACATGCAAAATCAATAAAATATTACACAAAAAAAGAACTGTGACTTGCATTCATTGGACTCATGCCACTGGGTATTTGGGATCAGCTTTGGAAAGCTACTGTTAACAGGAGGACAATATAAATGACCATTTCGGGTATGATCAAGAGGGGATCAATCTTTTACATTAGAAAGATTGTAGTGGCGAAGAAAAATTGCTCCTTTCCTTTTCTTTACTGTATTGGGTTTACATGGCAAGGTTTTGGCAGTGAGGGGAGCTTCAGGGGTGGCTTCTGTGAGAAGATGCCAGAAGCTGTCCCAATGTCCATAGAGTCAGTGCCAGCCAGCTCCAAGACAGACCTGCTGCTGCCAAAGCTGAGCCAGTCAGCAGCGGTGATAGAACCTCTGTGATAACACATTTAAGGGGTAAGAACTGCTGCACAACAGCAGACAGAAGAAGGCTGCTGAGAATATGTGAGAGAAACATCTCTGCAGACATCAAGGTCAGTGAAGAAGGAGGGGGAGGAGGTGCTCCAGGCACTGAAGAAGAGATTCCCCTACAGCCTGTGGTGAAGACCTCAGTGAAGCAGGCTGTCCCCCTACAGCCCATGGAGGACCCCATGCCAGAGCAGGTGGATGTGTCCAAAGGAGGCTGTGACTCTATGGGAAGACTGTGCTGGAGTGAGACTCCTGGCAGGACCTGTGACCCTGTAGAGAGAATCCCACCCTGGAGCAGGTTTGCTAGCAGGACATGCGATCCGGCAGGGTCACATGCTGGAGTAGTCTGTTCCTGAAGGACTGCACCCCATGGAAAGGATCCACTATGGAGCAGTTCATGAAGAACTGCAGCCTATGGGAAGGACCCACGTTGGAGAAGTACATGGGGGACTGTCTCCCATGGGTGGGACTCCATACTGGAGCAGGGGAAGCATGTGAGGAGGAAGGAGTGGCAGAGACAATGTGTGATGAACCGACCACCACCCCCATTCCCCGTCCCGCTGTGCTACCCAGGGGGAGGAGGTAGAGAAATTGGGAGTGAAGTTCAGCCCACAAAGAAAGGAGGGTTTGGGAGAAGGTGTTTTAAGATTTGATTTTATTTATCACTATCCTACTCTGACTTTAGATTGGCAATCAATCAAATTAATTTCCCAGAGTGGAGTCTCTTTTGCCCATGATGGTAATTACTGAGTGATCTCCCTGTCCTGCCCTTATCTCAGCCCACCAGACTTTCATCATATTTTCTCTGTCTTGTCCACCTGAGTAAGAGGAGTGATAGAGAGGCTTGGTGGGCACCTGGAGGTCATCCAAGGTCAACCCAACACATTTACTAAAAAATTCCCACAGCTACTGCTGATACAGTTGCTCATTTAAACACTTTTTAATCTGTTAAAGTTAGCCAAGATCAAAAAGACCTCCCATTTGAACCTCTGAAGATAGTATTGTTATGTTGACTGAAGAGGATTAGAAAAAACTCCTATCATAAGACTTAGCTCAAAGTTTATTGGTACTGTTTTTGCAACCAAATTTTGTGATTGAAATAAGCTTGAAATAAGTCAAATTGCTGCTTCTGTTCTAAAAGGAGAGAGGGAAGAAGAGAGGGATACATACAACTATAAGCAAGGGAGTGTGCCAGAGAGCAGGGTGTACTGCTCTTCTGTCCATGAAGAGATGGGAGGGAGGGAACTGCTGATTGTTATTCTCTCAGATGGTATGTAATAAATTAAACAACCCAACAACTCCCTCAGCAGAAGAAGTAATCCTTGTTTTTCCTATTTCTAGCACATACATAGTCATTTGTTCAGTCCTAGTGATTTTCTGCTCGATTACTGCCCAGTTTGTCTTTGCTGACACAGAATTTTGTACATACCACTGTCAAAATGACAGAGGTTATTGTTGCCTATGGAGTACTGGTGGTGAAACATCTCTTGCTTTCAGAAGTGCTTATGGAAGAGTTTATCTGCCCACAATCTCATTTATTCATATTCTGAGACCTTTAAATTTTCTTTCAAATCAAATTCATTCTTAAATTCTGAGAGTTCGATTCTTAGATATCTTTCTAATTATGTCTTGGAATATTAACTGATGTCTTAATGAAAAATTATAAATACTGTATTCAATGCTTTAATTAAATCTTATCCAGAATTAATTATTTAATTAACTGAGATTTGGGGGGGGGGGGGGGGGGGGG
>VZSF01006713.1:272294-299639 GCA_013398295.1 Chionis minor | reverse complement strand
GGGGGGGGAAGGACCCAAAATAAAAGAGAAGTTTCTTTTCTTTTTCTTTCAGAAATTGAAAATTAATTCCATTAATTCCTATTGCAGCAACATTAGTTGAAGTAATGTATGTGTGTTTGTTAGTCACAGCTCTGCTGCTTCTTTGGAAGATTAACTAAGGTTTATATAATTTATTTAGCTTCTGCAGCTGTCCTGTTTTCTGAGAGAAGATTGTCATCTTTTGAGTATACTATTTTCCTTTTTTACATCTTGTGTACAAAATCCTGCTACATAAAGATGCCGAGGATAGAGTTGAAGTAGTGGATATCTGATTTTTCACATTGTTATCTGTTGACTAAGTGTCTGAGTCAGTCTGGAATTGGCTGTCCATCCCTAAAAATATAGACCTTATGTGTATAAAAGTAAGCCAGTTCATATACTTAAGTTTTGTCCTCATTGTACACACAAATTGTGGTGAAGGAAATGTCTTAGAATCATAGAAGGGTTAGAGGTGGAAGGGACATTAAAGATCATCTAGTTCCAAAGCTCTGCCACAGGCAGGGATACCTTCTAATCTTTTAATACCAGGTGTCTCACAGAAATCCCTCTTTGCCTTGGACAGACTTTGCTGGAAATAGATAACTTTGTAATACATTAGTGAAATACTTCCAGGATCTCTGCTGTAACTATTAAGGGGTGGGGGTAGAGACCAAACTTACTCTAACCAGCTACATCTAAGCTTTCATATATTTTGTTAATATTCAGCAGAGAAGGAACAGGGACTCTTGTTTGTTTAATCTAGAAAATTTTGGATGTCTTCCTTAACATGAGGAAAACTGCCCTATTAATGCTATATCCAGGATAACTGGATCTGTGTAGCTAGTTCACCAAATAGATCTCTGCATTGGTTCAGATAACTCCCATCATTTTTTCTGAGACACATGTTGAAGAACAGATGTTACAAAAATGGCAGAATGGAAGAGCAATCCACTTCGTATACCATAGAGTCATGGAGCCATTCAGGTAATGATACATAAGGAAGTCTTTATTAAACATATTAGTTGTAAATGTATTTACGTATGAGAATGTGGGATTCACTTTCTAAGTGTAAACATGGAAACATGTATATATTTTATTTTTTACAGAATGGTTAATACGAGTCCTAAACATATCATTATAAGTAATTATGGTAATTAAAACAAAAGGCATTACATTTGGTAATAATTTCTAGTCTCTTTTCACCTCTTCTTGCCTAAAAAGAGTACATCCATACAGCCAGAAATTAGTTCAAAATAAAAAGATGTTCTTACTCTTGTTCATATATCGGAATCTTAATATATGTGTGTATATTCTTGGTAAGGGAGTTTTGACTTTTGATTATTCCATAGATGGAAAGAGAAAGAATATAAATTCTGTGGCACTAATTTGTAACACAAGTGAAGTCATGTCTGTTTTTCAAAGGCTGTTCAGAGTAAATTAATGGAAAGGAATAAAACACAGAATGAAATGGCGTTATAACACTGAAGTAGCTGCACTAATTTATAGACTATATTATAGTATATAGTGAAATGTTTGTAAAGTCTTAATCTATTTTTTGGGGTTTTTTCTTCCTTTGAATCCCCTCTCAGAGTGGAAAAAGTGAAAAGCCTGCATGAGAGTATTAAGTATGATTCTTCATATAAAACATTTATTGAAAAATATCTGGAATGCCATGGCAAATCCTAAATGATTTTTTCAAAGTTTAAAAAAACCCAACCAAACAAAAACCAAAACAAACTAAAACAAAAAACAACTCCTCTCCCCGGCAAAGCAGCCTAAAAAACCTGCAAATGTAAGTAACCTCTCTGTGTTAACTCAATAATGTAAGTGACAGAGAAAGTATACAAAACTATTGCAAGAATTGTATTTTAGATAAAAGTTTAATTACACTTGGATGCATACAGAGATTTGGTGCCTCCTGCAAATGGTTGTGAAAGTTTCATACAGTTCCAGAAAATATCAGTGCTGATCTATTTAATAATAAAAAAAAAAGATGAAACCCTATTCCAGAAGATTGATTCACCTGCTTAAATACAGATATCTGATGCCTTTTGAGATGGCTGACCTCCATCTGTGAATGCAGAAGGGCAGGAATGTCTCCTAGCTCTTTTGACACATCTGCCCATATCAGGCGGATGTCCTGACATGACAGCATGTCTCAGATGACATTAGGTGTCTGTGATTAAGCAACAGTTACAAATTGGATTTTTATCCATAAAGCTTATCTCCAGCTGTTTAAGTTGAAAATTAATTTCAGATGAACTCTCAAAAACAGTACTTCATTTATCCAGAAATGAAAATATCATCAAAACATATCAACAAACAGTCTTTTTCTTTTTATTTTCTTTTTTTTTTTCCCTCCAAAGTTTTGGATTTTATATATTTTAACCAAAAGCTTCAACTTCTTAGACTTTTTGTCTAGAAATAGGTTGAAAAAATAAATATTTGAGGATGAGCTTGACTTGAAAATTTAGGTGATCATTTAATCTTTAATAAAGTATTAAATAATACTGGATACAAAGCTTTGACTGGACTAAAGATCTTTGGTCTTTACTTTTTCTTTGTCTTTTTTTTTTGATCCAAAAAAGTCATTGCTAATGAAATTAATCTTCATGCACAGGCATCTTTTGTAATATTTTGTCTGTGTATTTTCAGATATTGAAAACTGAAAATGTATGTCTGTAGATTAACCAAAAAACCGCCAACCAATCAACCATGCAAACAAACACACACACAGGAATGCCCAAAGGAAGTTTCTAAGTATTTTGTCCCTCTTCACCTTGCGTGGAATGAATGACATTTATCTTTTTTCATATATCACAATATTAAAGGAATTGTTCTGTATTACTCTGATTTTTCTTAACTGTGGAAGTTGTTATTTCTTTTAATGTGGCTAGTTTGGGTTTACGTCCTATTGCATGATGACTACTTTTTTCCTCGACTCGATAAAGAAACAGAATTCATTGCAGTTGAAGTGATGCTAGATCTTCAGAAACATGAATGTTATTATAATTATGTAATTATGCATAACTGTAATTACACACATGCACTTACAATTATACATAATTTTAATTATACATTATGTAATTGTACATAATTGTAATTATGTAACTATGCCAGAGAATCAGAGATTTTAGAGATGAAAAAGACCTAGTGTTTTGGGTTCCCACTCTATTCTGGTACATGTTGATTATACTATACCAGTATTCCTTACAATCTCCTGTAAACCATTTTAAAATGACTTAGAGGTCTTAATGTCAGCTTTTTGGCCAGTGTTAAAAAGCTAAGACCTCTAATTTCTGAATATATTTTCTCATATTCAGTCTCTTCCCTACTACCTACTCTTACCATAGCTGTTACAATATTGCTTCTAAAGATTCAATAAAGGGAGTAAAGTCAGCCTGAAATAATTACAAATTCTCACACACAAAATCAGACATGTTTTTAGCTCTTCAGCTCCATCAGTTTATGTTCAAATAATATATCTCAGGTATTTTCTTATTTTCTCATAGGTGTATTCAGCTCTTTGAATGAGGTGAAGATTCAGTCAGCAGAAGTGCAAAAAAAAAAAAAAAAAGTGGCCAGTTTTACAGTCAAGAATAAACTCTTCCTTTTTATCAGTTCATTTCCATTAATTTAATTCAGCAGCTGAACAGATCTAACTGAAGTTACAGCACATCTCTCAGTGTTCAAAATCTTCAAATATTTGCTGATAGTGATCATTTTTGACCAAGCTGGAAAAACAGAGAGACAAATCTGTTTATCTTGCTCATATGAATAATATCGCTGTATCACTGAAGTCAGAAGAACTAGTAGTGTGAATAATGCAAATCTCTTGAGCCATGGTTGGAAGCACAGATATAAATTGTTTGTGCCCTTCATCCAAAGAGTTTAATCAAGCTTAATATATTTTATATTTGGAAGAATGAGCTTTTTAAACTTTATCTCCACATAGTACACTGTTTTTTTGAAATGTTGATGTAATCACACAGCATGCTTTCTATGGCACAATGATACAAATTTTCAGTTTTCATTTCTTGATGCCAGGCAAGACAATACTGTTTTCATCAGCTATCTATATGGTTTGTGGTCAGTCTTGGAGTATTTCTAACAAATTTATTGTTATCGTCTTATGCAGTAAGAGAACACTAACATGGTAAAACATAATTGGTTTCCAGTCTTGTAATTTCTTTTAAACATACTAAAGACAATACTTTACATGATCATAATTCAACAGAGGAATAAATGTATTATATTCCTGCAGAATGGAGAAAAAAGAAAAAAAAAGGTAAAATTAAAAATAATAATAAAAACAATAAATAAAAATATAAAAATAAATACAAAAATAACTAGTAGGATTTAGATTCAAGACAAATCATGTCTGGACTACTAAGTAGGAAGAGAAATGGAACTAACCAGTTCTCACAGAAACTGTTCAGGGCTACTTCCCTCTATAGTAAAGTTCTGCCACGTAGCAATGAGTAGAGAGTACGTTAACAATGAAGAAATGAGTGTAATCACAATGAAGAAATGTGTGCAATCACTTTGAGCCTGAATTCACTCAGTGGCTCTTTCTAATTTAACAGTGTATATAGAGGCAAAAGAGCATCAGGCACTACAAGCATTATTTTTCAATACCTGAAAGCTACTGACCCAGCTCCAAAAATGGAATTTGCAAGGATGATTTAGGTCCTCTAAACTCCTCAAAGTGTAAATGAGGAAGAGCTGGGACTTCAGAACAGTAGAAAAACTCGTAGTTGATTTCTTCAACTTGTTACACTTGAGCTTCTGCATTCTTTGGAAGGACTCCTGCAAGGTATAGCTACCAAGTAAATTTTAATTGTTTGAATTATTGTTGTGACCCTAGGTATCTGAGTAATTGATTTCTTTAGTGTGAATTTAACTTAGGATACAGACCATTTATTCAGGAATGTGGGTCCTGATACATGTGGATCTTCACATTGAGGGTGAAGTGCCTGCGATTCCTACATTTTGGGAGACGGCCTTCATCCTTACAGAAAAACTATGTTAAGAACAGGCAGACCCCATCTGCCCAGCTGAAACCCGGTGTCATAGTTTGAGCTGGATTTACTGATAAGTAAAGAATACAAAATTTTAGAATCTGGAAGATGGAAAGGCAAGCCCTTAGCAAGTATGTCAAGGTATGGCTTCATTTTTTAAAGTCCACTCAAAGACTAAGATGAAATATAGAAACAGTCCAACAATCAGAAACTCAACATTTTATACTTCTTGATTAGGATCCTATACAGTGGAATAACACGCCCTTTTAACAAAATTGGTATTTTATTCCTGACTTCATTCCGTGTTGGCTGTGAGAAATGAAAGAGAAGCTGGGGTTAGTAGGAAATGTAACGGTTATGTAGCTCTGGGGTACTCAGGAGCCATCTGGCTTTTCAAGAATGTGATGAGTCTTTCTGGGAAGGGTTTGCCTTAATTAGCTAAGAACAAAATAAAAAATCGTTGAAATGACTACAGCACTGAAAATAGCGTTACTTTTATTAGAACATCTCTTCTCTCCTAGTACGTAGGAGGCTCGATACACTTTAAACTGAGGAGTTTAAAATCCAGTTTTCCCCTTCATGGAAAATTATGTAATCTTAGTCTGTATTTCTGTTTTTCTGGTTGAATTCAATGCAATGAGAGCCAGCTAGATATAAATAAAGCCAATCTAAAAAATAGTATTTTTCAAAGAATTGAGATTTAGGCATTGTTTTCTCAATTTCACGTAACATTAAGCAAGGATCTGAAATTTAAGCATGTCTAGTGCTTTTCTAAAATTGTGCTAGTTTATTGTTTGTTATTATTTATTCCTAGAGCCTCTAAGACAGGTCCTGGAGTAATCTCCAAGACGTCACTTTTAACTCTGAAATGTTCTGCTTCACACGGCTTCAGCAGAATTGTGTATGTGAACTAAGGAAATATAGTAGAATATCATTATTTAATGTAAAACTATGTCAAAAGGATTCAAAGGAGAAAGACAGCATTATTATTTTCAGATGTCAATACCTATTTTGTATCATCATTATGCTAGTACGATTAATAATACACTTTGAGAGAGTGAAGCACAGGTGCTGACACCTGTCAAGTGATTTTACAACTATTCTTAATACAGGGAGATACGACTTCAGATTCTGGCACTTAAATTTTTGTTATAGTGGGAGACACTGTCTCTATTCAAAGCTATGGAAATCTTAGAGCTTATATCAAGCATGCATAACATTATACATTTTTCTGCAAAACATAGAGTGATAATTCTTATTTTAATGCCTAATTTATGTTTTGTTTTTCCCAAGCTACATGGTAATTTACATTAATCAAAATAAGGGTAGGTGTGGCTTCTATGTGTGATTTTACTATACACCTATTCCATAAAAAAATTACGCTCTATGCCACAGTTCAATATGTTGAAATTAAAATTATCATATTTTAAGTTAAGTATTTTTGGGACAGTGGTGACCATTCTAGCATTTCATACAGAAAACTATAGGAAAATAAATGCTTTTGAATACATAAATTATGTTGAAATCTATCATGTCTTCTGGTGAAGATGAGAAATACAAAGTAATTGAAGTAATTTTTTCAAAGCCTTAACATTTTTCTACAGGTTTTAAAATGTTGTTCTTCATCACTGAAACAAAAATCATCTGCAACCCTGAAGGCCGCTTATCTCAATCTTTTGTCTTGGAAATGTTTCAGAGATTAGCTAGCCAAATACAGCAAACTCCTATAGAAGCTTATGATTAGGATATAACTTGTAAAAAGTTCTTGATTCTAACACTAGTACTAAACAACTTGTCTGGGTTTTGTAAACTTAAATGCCATTAATATAAGATTTAGATTTACTCAAAATAGGTGATGACAGGATGTTTGCTGTGGTCTGGAATGTAAACCTCTAGCAGGAAACTACAAAATCCTACTAGGAAAATTTTCTAATATTCTGGTGACTCTAACACTGCTATCAGCTGCCTGTAAAAGGAGGACATCACAATTTTCAGAATTATTTCTGAATTTGTATCGACTTCCTAAATAGTTCTTCAATGACAACATTTTTTTTATTTAACCCAAAGTATTGCTCAGCTATAATGGACTCCCAGCTCTACTGAAGCATATAATTAGCTTGTAAATCTCAAGTAAATTGATCAGTAAAATGTGACTGTATTAGACCTCCAGTACAGAAAAGGTATCAATAAACTAAAGCAAGTTCACCAAAGGCAGGGACAGTGGGTTTTCTCTCTACAAGAAGAGGTACTCTTCTGGACCTCATAGTTACAAATCATTATGCATCATTGAAGATGCGAAAGCTGAAGGAAGCCTTGCCTGCAGTGACCATGAGATGGTGGAGTTCAGGGTCTTGAGGGGAAGGAGGAGGACAAAAACCAACATTACAAGCCTGGACCTCAGGAGAGCAGTCTTTGGCCTCTTCAGGGATCTGCCTGAAAAAGTCCCATTAGATAGTCCCCTGGACGGAAGAGGGGTCCGAGAAAACTAGTCAATACTCAAGGATTGCTGCCTTCAAGCTTGTGAACACTCTGCTTCAAAAAACTGGAACTCGGGTAAAAATGCCAGATGGTCTGCATGGATAAACAGTAAGTTCCTGGAAATCTCAACACAAGAAGGAAGTATACAGAAAGTGGAAGCAGCCATAGGTAACCTGTGAGGAAAACAAAGACACTGTCTGAGCATGCAGAGGAATGGTTAGGAAAGACAAAGCCTGAAGTTGAGTCTGGCAAAGGAAATCAAGGGCAATAAGAACGGCTTCTATAAGTAGATAAGTAGAAAAAGGAAGAGTAGGCAAAATGTGGGCCTGCTGCTGAATGATGCAGGGGACCTGGTTAACCTGCTTACACAGGATATGGAAAAGGTTGAGGTCCTGAATGGCCCCTTTGCCTGAGACTTTGCTAGTAAGACTGGTCTTCAGGAATCAAAGCCCTGGAGACCATGGGGGAAGTCTGGAGCAAGGAAGACACAACCCAGGCGGAAAAGGATCAGATCAGGGACTACTTAGGCAAACTAGTCATACATAAGTCCACAGGCCCTGATGGGGTGCACTCAAAACTGCTGAGGAAGCTGGCTGGTGTCACTGAAAATCCACTCCTGATATCTTTAAACAGTCTTGACTACTGGGAGAAGTGCCAGAGGACTCGAAGAAAGCTTCCTCAAAAACAGTACATGAAAGACAAGAAAGTGATAAAGAGTAGTCAACACGGATTCACTAAAGGGAAAACCATGCTTGACCAACCTGATAAACTATGATGAAATTACTGGCCTGGCAGATGAAAAGAGAGAACAGTAGATACTGTCTACCTTGATTTCAGTAAGGCTTTCAACACTGTTTCTCATAAAATCACAGACTCATAGAATCATAAATGGTATGCTTTGGAAGGGACCTTTAATGATCTAGTCCAACTTCCCTGCCATGGACAGGGACATTATTCACTAGATCAGGTTTCTCAAAGCCCCACCCAATCTGGCTTTCAACACTTCCAATGATGGGGCATCCACAAGTTCTCTGGGAAACCTGTTCTAGTGTCTTGTCACCCTCATCATAAAAATGTTTTCCTTGTGTCCAGTCTAAATCTATCCTCTTTCAGTTTAAAACTATTATCCTTTATTCTATCACTACAGGCCCTGGCAAAATATCTCTCTCCATCTTTCTTATATGCCCCCTTTAAGTGATGAAAGGCTGCAATAAGTTCTCCTCAGAGACTTCTCTTCTCCAGGCTGAACAACCCCAACTCTCTCAGCCTGTCTTTATAGGAGAAGTGCTCCAGGCCTCTTGATTTTTTTTGTGGCCCTCCTCTGGACCCACTCTAACAGGTCCGTGTCTCTCTCTTGCTGGGAGTCCCAGAGCTTGATGCAGTGCTCCAGGTGGGGTCTTACCAGAGCAGAGTAGAGAGGGAGAATCACAAAGGGGAAGAAGGTGATCCTCCACGCTCTGTTGAGCACTAGAGTACTGTGTCCAGTTTTTGGCTTCCCAGTATGAGAGATACAGAGCTACTAGAGTCCAGTGAAGGGCCACAAATATGGTCAAGGGACTGGAGCACCTCTCATATGAGGAAAGGCTGAGAGACCTGAGAGTTCTAGCCTGGAATACATTTTAGACCTGAGCAGAACAGAAGCAGTTTATTTCTATAGCTGTAGAAGAGAACACAGAGCAGCAGAATGACCACCTCTACTGATACGATCTCTGCCCAAATTGGCTCAGGGAAATCTCATCAATATATAACAATTGAAAGGAGAGTGCAAAGAATATGGGGCCACACTCTTTTCAGTGTCAGGACCAGAGGCAATGGGCACAAACTGAAACACAGAAGGTTCCATCTGAACATCAGGAAGCACTTTTTCACTGAGCATTGGCATGGGTTGCCCAGAGAGGTTGTGTGGTTTTCCTCCTTGGAGATACTCAAAAGGTATCTGGACATGGTGCTGAGCATCCTGCTCTAGGTGGCTCTGCTTGATCAGGGGCATTCTACCAGACAACCTCCTGAGGTGCCTTCCAACCTCAAGTATTCTGTGATTTTGATTATCAGTGCTGGAGCGCGTACCCGGGAGAGGAAGCTGAGGGACAAGCACTTTTTCAGCCTGGAGAAGAGATGGGGTTTGTGTTACCTAAAAGCAGTCTCCTGGTATCTCTGTGATGGTCATAAACAAGAGTGGCTCCAAGTGTGCATCGCAAGAATGAGATAATGATCATGAATTCTGACAGCAAAGATTCAAAGTGGGTATAAGAACAGGCTTTTCCACCATGAGGATAGTCAAGAAGTGGAACAAGTTGCCTATAGAGGTTGTGGATTTTCTGTTCTTAGAGATTTTCAAGATTGGACTGGATAGTACTAGGCAACCTAGTCATAAAACTGAAAAATCTAAGTTTCAGGTTTGAATCCTGTCCTGTTGTTTGTATATAACAAAATATAACTACTTAACTTCACTGAAATCAAATATGCACATATTTATTATTTGAATAAATTAGAGACAGAGTCAATTAAAGAGTTTTTCTGTTTGGCTTATTCATCTTATACAGTGCCAGATTTTTTTACCCCAGTGGCTAGGGCTAGTACTGTCAAGAGGCAAAATGACATAATTAGGCCAAAATTATTGTTGCAGTTTGTCCTAGTTCTGTCAATGGGTACTTGGAGTACTGTTGCAGGAACTAGTGTTTTCAGATGTGCATGTTCTGTGATGTCTTCAGTTTGCAAGGAATGAACATGGCAAAAGTTTTTTATCAATAAGCTTGATGGACTGAATTTTTAATCATGTGATTAACATTAGACATGCAAATTGCACTAAAAAGATTTTTCCACATTCTTCTGAAAAATCACACTATTTTGACAGGTAGGACTGGTCTGCAACCCACTGTTATAACTGGACAGATTAGGGATTATCCTTAGCTGTAATTCATTCAGAAAAGCAATATGTAACTCTTCTACAATAGAGAGAAATTAAAGCAAAAAGGCTGCCAAGATGAGCAGGCATCAGTGTCTTAGGAAATTCACAATGAGGTTGCAGAAACTTTTAGAAAAAAAAGTATCCGATGATCACAACAGCAATGAAGTAGTAAATACTGTTTTGGAATCATGTGTTTGGAAATGCAATTTAAAACATGGTAATTAACATCAGGTTTTGTTTTGTCATTTTTCTTCTACAGCCATTCTGTTCAGAAAGAATATTGGAACAGATCTTTCTGACTGTTGGACTGGAGATGCTAAGTTAGTGTTTTCTAAAGAATGTTCTGTTAAAATAACAATAAGAATATTAAAACAATTAGGTTTTTTAGGTTTCAAAAGTGGCATAATAAGCAACAGGTACATGAGAAAAATTGATAATCTTTTTCTTTAAACTACTGATTCCATGCACGTCCTGATCATTATGCACTTCTAAAGATTACTAATATATTTTGAAATTTCTTTTGTTAATACTGGACCAATAAAACCATAGTAAAATAAAACATTTCTTAAACTCTTTGTATATTATACTATTTCTTTGTTAAGCATTTTACACAACTTCTTTCTCCCTAAAATTTTCAGATTAGATATATGTCAAACTAAGCAATAACTCAGCTCAAAGTAATTCTGCTTGACAGGATGGTCTCTGGCTTGCAGAATGTTATATCTCATACAAGTAATAAGATATAAAAAAGGCAGATTTTTTTTTTTTTCTGCCTTTTCCTTTTTTCCTTTTCACTGGGGGCTTTTCCTTGTCCAAGATATTTTTAACTAAATTTCTTTAGCAGTTAGCTAAAAAAGACATACTCTAGTTGACTTAAATATCACTGAAGGCAAAAGGAATAAATGGAGAGACTGAAACTGATCAGGACAGAGAAGGAACATACCTTCCCTTCAACATAATTTAGGAATGCTAACTATCAAAGCAAATACTGGGCTTGGTCTTCAGGGCTTTTAATTTTGTCTCAGAATTTTGTTGATTTCTGATTTTGGTATTTTTATATTGTGCTTTTGCCATCTGACTACTTCCATTTCAGGGAAGAGAGAAGAAAAAAAGATTATACCTCTTTTATTTTTAAATAAAAACAACGAAAAATCATCCTTGCTACTTGTCCAATGATACTTTACTTCAAACTGTTATTTCCTTTAAAGAGTCTCAAAACTTCTGTCTTTCCAACCTAAAAGATTCTAATATTTCCTGACAATTCTTCCTTTCATTTCTCACTGTAGCATACAGACTCTTACCCTTTTTTAATTTTTTTTATACTTATATTGCCACAGGCAATAACAGAAACATTGCTACATGTCATCCAAGCACAAATCTTAAGATTCAAACAAAGGGCGTTGTCTATCTCTTTATCATTATCTTTACCATTTGTTGGAAAGTGTCAGGTAGTCATGATCTATCCCATAATCTCTTTCTAGCTGTGTGTTAACTTCAGACCCTATGCTATACTGTTTTTTAGGATTATGAGATTACTTGAAACAGATTACATTTCCAAATGTGATGAAACTGGTTCCTTTGTATTTATCACATTCATTCAACAAGAAGCTTAAGTACATAACTTTAAGAACTTGATTAGTCCCCTTAAATTCAATAGGAATATTTTTAGATATACCGTACTCAATGAGAGCCATGGGATACGTTATAGCTGTATCTATGCCGTTATTTAAAGTAAAGAAGGCAAATGCCACAATGATGGCATTTTACTATCTTTACTGTTAAATTTTAGCACAATCCCAGTATGGGTTAACCTAGGTCAAACACCACTTTCCCGAAATATGCCTGGGCAGAGTTCAGGGCTTGACATAGGCAGGAACCATTAGCACTAAAGAGTTTGACAGGAGCCCCTGCAGTTTGAAGGGCAATAAAGCATAGCTATATGACCTGTACTGTGTCATTCACCCTCAGAGGCAGAGAATGTATTTAGTAGTATACATATGACCACTGTTAGTTTATGGAAGAATTAAAAGATGAATATTTAATTTTAAATGCCACACTGTGCGTCAAAATGATATTGTTTCAAGTTAAGTGTGATATTTATTTTTACTTCAGTAGACTAAATACAGCAGTGGTTACTTATAACTTTACAATTAGCTATTTATTTTTTTAAAAGGAAAATAAAAATAATTTCAATTAAAACAAAGCATGAGTTATGCACTATTAATATCCATTTTCTGTTTTAAAATTTTCATTTTGATGCTGCTTATCATTAATGGTAGATTCATTTTTATGCTTTTGTAAAAGCTTTTTGTTTATGCTACAAGCTATATCTTGAATTTTAGATATGTTTATGGGCCTCGAATAAAGAGGCTAAGCATGTGTCTTTGCAAGGATTTATAACGTATCCACAAAAATTTACTTTAGGGCAAGATTTTCCCATAAAATGTTTTATTTTGACAATGAGTTCTAATTATATAATGTAATATAGTTCTTTTAGGAGTCATGTTCAAAAACAAGAGGAAATGAGGGATGTGATAAAATATTTCCAGTTAACTAAAACACGACTCAAGTGCCTTTTTGCCTGAGAAAAATACTTCAATTTAAAAAAGCAATTTTGTAATACTTCTAATTTTCAACCTGATGTTTCCTGAAAAATATTTAGTTCAATATTTGCATTCTCTGAATAGCTTAAATTTAAAGGTTGGACCAGACGATCTTTGAGGTCCCTTCCAGCCTGGTACTCTATGATTCTGTGATTTAAATACCGTCCCTGTCCCTGTCCCCTCTCCCCACAGTTCATAACTCCTCTTCTGTTGGTTATCTGTCACAAAGCTAGCTCAGTTAGACAGGAGAGAGAATGAAGCCCAAGGAACTCTCAAATCAATCACCTGAAACTCTGATCTAGTCTAATGACCACTTCTAGGTGTTTCATACACAGTCCTTGAGAGAAATCATGATTGATCAGTAAGGGTTCAAGAAGATCACTTCTCTTCTAGTAGTTTTAGGAATTCTGTCAAGCAAAATCAAGTCTGACACAGTGGAGACTGGTAATTGTATACAAATTATCAGACTCTCTGGATTAATATATATTAATTAATATATATTAATACTAGCTAAATTTTGAAAGGAACCTTGGGAGGGATTCACAGTGCATGGAAAAAACTTCTGCAAAACATAAATTCTATATGAGAGATAGATGAAGTCAATCACCAATAGGGGGGCATCCAATCCATCTTGAGATGCTCCTCACTGGCAAAGATATTTCCATGAGGTTTCAAATATGGCACAGAACTAAGGGTAGATCCAGGCCCTTTGGAAGGAAAGATGAAGGCCATGAGGTAATTCTCATGATATTTAAGATAGTGTCAGACATCTATGCTTTGGGATATGGCACAAGCCTTAAAAATAAGATTTCTCTTACAGAGCAAAGCATTGAAAACAGATGTGTAAACATGAGCTAGGTTTGTTCAGCTCTTGTCACTGATATTTAATCAGAACAGTCAGTGGAATTACATAGCTCTCCCTAAAACAAAAACATATATTCAATCTACCAAATTTCTGGACCATTGACTGTACTGAAACTATATGACTTGGCTATAATAAGAGGTTAAATTAATAGCTGACATGCAGACACCATCCACATGTATGCGTCCAATATATACATATATATGCACACACTATATTCTTTATGGATTACAGATGTTTTACTCTGTGATCTGAATCCCACTATATGTGTTACTTGAGCAGAGAATGGACAATGACAAATTATGAGTTGTAACTTTGCCACTTTGTGGAAAGAGGCTTTGTGGGACACCAGATTCACTTACTGTTTTTAGGCATTGTCATTTCTAAGTTCACACATCCTTCACAGAGGGCAGACTTTGGCTCTTCAGGGACCTGCTTGGTAGAGTTCAGTGGTATAAAGCCCTGGAGGGAAAAGGGGCCATAGAAAGCTGGTTAATATTCAAGGATCGCCTCCTCCAAGCATCCCAACAAAGAGGAAGTCAGGCAAAAATGCCAAGAGGTCTGCGTGGATGAACAAGGAGTTCCTGGAGAAACTCAAACAGAAAAAGGAAACCTACAGAGAGTGGAAGCAAGGATAGGTAACCTGGGAGGAATACAAATTGTCTGAGCAGCCAGGGATCAGGTTAGGAAAGCTAAAGCCCTGATAGAATTAAATCTGCGCAGGAACATCAAGGGCAACAAGACAAGCTTCTATAGGTATGTTGGTGGCAAAGGAATACTAGGGAAAATGTGGGCCCTCTCTGGAAGGAAACAAGAGACCTGCTCACCCAGGATATGGAGAAGGCTGGCTTCTTTACCTCAGTCTTCACCAGCAAGTGCTCTACCACACTGTAGGAGAAGATGAGGTTCAAGACTATCTAAAGAACCTGAGGGAGCACAAGTACATGGGACCTGATGACACGTATCTGAGTGTCCTAGGAAAACTACCAGATGAAGTTGCCAAGCCACTATCCACCATATTTGAGAAGTCATGGCAGTCTGGTGAAGTTACCACTGACTGGAAAAAGGGAAACCTACCACCCTTTTTTTAAAAGGGAAAAAAGGTATACACAGGGAACTACAGGCCAGTCAGTCTCACCCCTGTGCACAGCAAGATCATGGAGCAGATCCTCCTGGAAACCGTGGTAAGGCACATGGAAAATAAGGAGGTGATTGGTGGCAGCCANGATTTAAATACCGTCCCTGTCCCTGTCCCCTCTCCCCACAGTTCATAACTCCTCTTCTGTTGGTTATCTGTCACAAAGCTAGCTCAGTTAGACAGGAGAGAGAATGAAGCCCAAGGAACTCTCAAATCAATCACCTGAAACTCTGATCTAGTCTAATGACCACTTCTAGGTGTTTCATACACAGTCCTTGAGAGAAATCATGATTGATCAGTAAGGGTTCAAGAAGATCACTTCTCTTCTAGTAGTTTTAGGAATTCTGTCAAGCAAAATCAAGTCTGACACAGTGGAGACTGGTAATTGTATACAAATTATCAGACTCTCTGGATTAATATATATTAATTAATATATATTAATACTAGCTAAATTTTGAAAGGAACCTTGGGAGGGATTCACAGTGCATGGAAAAAACTTCTGCAAAACATAAATTCTATATGAGAGATAGATGAAGTCAATCACCAATAGGGGGGCATCCAATCCATCTTGAGATGCTCCTCACTGGCAAAGATATTTCCATGAGGTTTCAAATATGGCACAGAACTAAGGGTAGATCCAGGCCCTTTGGAAGGAAAGATGAAGGCCATGAGGTAATTCTCATGATATTTAAGATAGTGTCAGACATCTATGCTTTGGGATATGGCACAAGCCTTAAAAATAAGATTTCTCTTACAGAGCAAAGCATTGAAAACAGATGTGTAAACATGAGCTAGGTTTGTTCAGCTCTTGTCACTGATATTTAATCAGAACAGTCAGTGGAATTACATAGCTCTCCCTAAAACAAAAACATATATTCAATCTACCAAATTTCTGGACCATTGACTGTACTGAAACTATATGACTTGGCTATAATAAGAGGTTAAATTAATAGCTGACATGCAGACACCATCCACATGTATGCGTCCAATATATACATATATATGCACACACTATATTCTTTATGGATTACAGATGTTTTACTCTGTGATCTGAATCCCACTATATGTGTTACTTGAGCAGAGAATGGACAATGACAAATTATGAGTTGTAACTTTGCCACTTTGTGGAAAGAGGCTTTGTGGGACACCAGATTCACTTACTGTTTTTAGGCATTGTCATTTCTAAGTTCACACATCCTTCACAGAGGGCAGACTTTGGCTCTTCAGGGACCTGCTTGGTAGAGTTCAGTGGTATAAAGCCCTGGAGGGAAAAGGGGCCATAGAAAGCTGGTTAATATTCAAGGATCACCTCCTCCAAGCATCCCAACAAAGAGGAAGTCAGGCAAAAATGCCAAGAGGTCTGCGTGGATGAACAAGGAGTTCCTGGAGAAACTCAAACAGAAAAAGGAAACCTACAGAGAGTGGAAGCAAGGATAGGTAACCTGGGAGGAATACAAATTGTCTGAGCAGCCAGGGATCAGGTTAGGAAAGCTAAAGCCCTGATAGAATTAAATCTGCGCAGGAACATCAAGGGCAACAAGACAAGCTTCTATAGGTATGTTGGTGGCAAAGGAATACTAGGGAAAATGTGGGCCCTCTCTGGAAGGAAACAAGAGACCTGCTCACCCAGGATATGGAGAAGGCTGGCTTCTTTACCTCAGTCTTCACCAGCAAGTGCTCTACCACACTGTAGGAGAAGATGAGGTTCAAGACTATCTAAAGAACCTGAGGGANCACCCAGGATATGGAGAAGGCTGGCTTCTTTACCTCAGTCTTCACCAGCAAGTGCTCTACCACACTGTAGGAGAAGATGAGGTTCAAGACTATCTAAAGAACCTGAGGGAGCACAAGTACATGGGACCTGATGACACGTATCTGAGTGTCCTAGGAAAACTCCCAGATGAAGTTGCCAAGCCACTATCCACCATATTTGAGAAGTCATGGCAGTCTGGTGAAGTTACCACTGACTGGAAAAAGGGAAACCTAACACCCTTTTTTTAAAAGGGAAAAAAGGTATACACAGGGAACTACAGGCCAGTCAGTCTCACCCCTGTGCACAGCAAGATCATGGAGCAGATCCTCCTGGAAACCGTGGTAAGGCACATGGAAAATAAGGAGGTGATTGGTGGCAGCCAGCATGGCTTCACTAAAGGCAAGTCACGCCTGACAAATCTGGTGGTATTCTATGATGGCATTACAGCATTGGTTGACAAGTGAAGAGCAACTGATGTCATCTACCTGGACTTGTGCAAAGCATTTGACACTGTCTGGAACAACATCCTTGTCTCTAAATTAGAGAGACATGGATTTGATGGATAAGGTACTGGCTGAATGGTTGCACTCAAATAGTGTCAGTGAACGGATTGATGTCCAAGTTGTGAGCAGTGATGAGTGGTGTCCTCAGGGGTCGGTACTGGGACTGGCACTGTTTAACATCTTTGCCAGCAACATAGACAGTGGGATTGACTGCATCCTCAGGTCGAAGGAGGTGATTCTACCCTCTACTCCACTCTTGTGAGACCCCACTTGGAGTACCGTATCCAGCACTGGAGCCCCTAACGTAAGGACATGGACCTGCTGGAGCAGGTCCAGGGGAGGGCCATGAAGATTATGAGAGGGTTAGAGCTGCTCTGCTATGACGACAGGCTGAGAGAGTTGAGGTTGTTCAGCCTGGAGAAGAGAATGCTCCGGGGAGAGCTTATAGTGGACTTCCAGTACTTAAAGGTGGCCTACAGGAAAGATGGGGAGGGACTCTTTATCAGGAATTGCAGTGATAGGATGAGACGTAATGTTTTTAAACTGAAAGAGGGTAGATTTAAATACCTGGAGATATTTAAAAAACAGGTAGACATGGTGCTTAAGGACATGGTTTAGTGGTGGCTTTGGCAACATTAAGTAGATGGGTTGACTTGATGATCTTAAAGGTCCTTTCCAACCATGATTCTAGGATTTAGAGTAGATATTAGGAAGAAATTATTTTCTGTGAGTGTGGTCAGATACTGGAACAGGTTGCCCAGAGAATTTGTGGATGCCCCACCCCTGGAATTGCTCAAGGCCAGGTTAGATGGTGGATGGTACACAGACACTGTGAAATAAAGAGAGTGATATCATTACAAGTGCACTGAGAGTTGGTCAAAGCCTTAGAAATCAAAAAGATTGCAGAAGTGGAAAGATGATCACATTATGAAGGATCAGTAGGAAGAAATAGATCAAGCAAATGATGATAAAGCTAGAAAGAGTAAGATTCAAAATTATGTATATCAGTAAAATAGTGAACAAGCTAACAAGTTCTATATATAAGTAAACAGATAAGAGTACAGATACAGTACAGACGAGGAAAGAGAAAAAGGTAATAGATATGAAATGTCTTCAGCAGCTTATTACATTTTTTTACTTAAGCTATCAGTAAAAAAAAAAAGGTTAATTTTAATCATATACTGCATAAAAATAATTTTGACAAGGAGATAAGAATGTAGGCCAAAAGAATGAAAGAGCGAACAACAGAAGTTTTCTGTTCTCTCAAGTACAGCAAAGTATAAGGAAATTGACCCTAAAGCAAACAAACTAGTCAAAAGGACATTTGAAGTAATGTTTGTTACTTTATAGAATTTATATAAAACGAATATGTATGCCTCAAGGACAAAAGAAAAGTAGGATTGAAGGAATGAAATATCTGTCAGCCTCCTTTTTATCTGGGAAATGACTTGGCAATACATTATTAAACAATCGATTTTCAAGCATGTAACATCAGAAAAAGGATAGTTTTGTCAAAAAATAGGAAATTAATACAGCTTCACCTAGCTATTTGAATGTGTAGGGGGGAACTGTGTATGTGATACAGCTGTTTATTTTCCATAGCTGTCACTGTCAGACATGTCATCTCATAAAAAACCTTAGGAAACATAGTTTAAATATAATCAGAATATGATAACATGTAAGTGGTTGGGGGAAAATGCACATTCTAAGTACGTATCGGTACTTAGAATCCCAGTCAAACTGGGAACGCATTTTGGTCAGGTATTGAAAAGGTCTTTCTTCACTGTAGGGTTTGATATTTCACATGTTATTTCTGTCTATATTTCCAGTAATCTGTGTATTTCAGGTATTTTTATCGTATGTACCAAAAGGAAAAGTGGATTAATTAATTCATCTATTGGAAAAATATAGGTAAAACTCTTCTGCTTCTGAAATCTATGAAAATTCACATTCATATCTGGGCAGATTTTGCATGTTGATCACCTTGCTAACACTTTATTTTGTTGTATGTTCCTTCAAATAATATGAAAAAAGATAACTCACATTATATTGTAGCTGTCAGCTGCTACTTATTAATTAAAATAAATACATTTCATAGTATTTCTAAGTTAACAGTGACTTAAAGATCCAGGTTCTGGAAGAAAAATAAACCAGAAAAAAGTATTTCTTAATTAAAATAAATTTAAGACAATACATATTTAAGTAGTCAGAAAAGAGGAAAGCAATTGAATGCTGATTCTCAATATCACATCTAAGCAACAATTTTATAGGAACATACATTTTTCTTTCATCTTTTCTCTCCAAAAGAGTTTAACCAAAAATGTATATTAACAATTCAAAGCTGAAAACTGCTAGAACAGCTGTGATGCATTCATTTGCCATAATAACAATGCCTGACACTCAGTCTTAAGCATTGTTTGATTAGGTAAGACTGGGATATAACTAAACGTAGTCTTGTTTCAGGAATGGCATACAAATAATTTCAGATAACTTTTTAAAGACAGTATTATGCTTGTTTCTTGGAAGTCTTTTGGGAAGTCATTGTCTGCCAGCTGGTTTTCCAATAACTCTAAGTAACATACAGTACCATTTTTCTTATACATTTTTTAAGAAATGGAAAAAGAAAAGGCAAGGGAAGGGAAAGGAAGGGAAGGGAAGGGAAGACTAACTATTGCATGCAACAGTGGATTATGCACAAATGTATTCCTGAGATGTGCTCTTCCATCAAGAATATTTACCTGAACTACATTCAAATTACATATTTTATGCTCTAGAAGAGGTTAATTTCAATTAAGTAACTGAAATTAAAGCCAAGGGATTTGTAAAGTGTAGATAGTGTTGCATTACAAAACATAGCCAGTTTGCCTGAAAATAGGTTGTTGCAATCAAATTTTAACAGCTGGTTCTCAAGGTGGAGTACCAGATTACGTACTCTGCAAAATTTAATGTGGGCCACAGAAACACACTTAAGACATAGATGTTGGTGTATTTAAGTCTGTACAATACAGTTACAAGGCAATCAAAAGGATACAGGTATCATAGATAATTTTAAAAAAATGTTCCTATTGCAACTGGCAAGCATAAACTGACAGATATAAACTAGTACTTTCTCCAGTGACTGCTTACCCTTCCAAAGCTTTGTTATTTCAAGTAGCCACAACCCCAGTTCCTCACCAGGATGAGTATGAGGGTGATGCTTGGTGTTTCATCCTGCTTTTTACTGGGTGGGGTGTGATGTTGATGGTGGAGGTTGGATTTACTTGGGCCATTTCTTTAAAACATTTGCTAACACAGTTTACTTACTTCCTTTCTCTTCTCTCATCCATAAACTCTGCGTTGCATCCAAGTTTTACTCTATATGGTGTGTTTTACAAATTCTTGAGATTTCTTCTCAGTTTTCTTTTTTAACCCTGAAACAGGTTTCACCCAACTGCCAAGGTTGTGTTCCTTTAGTGATCGGTAATTAATCATCAGTGATTTGTGTTTATAGCCTGGGACCTTGGCTATTGTCCCATGCTTGCACTTTCAATGCTATTGCTGTCAGCTTGAGCTAGATTTTTTGGGAGTCCCTGATACAATCCCATATTTCTTCAGTAGCTTTTAAGCTGTGTTTCTATTAGCATAACCCAGTCACTCATGAGTACAGCTCTAAGGTTGCTGAAGGTCCACTGTACAAAATACAATCCATTAGAAGACACACACGCATTTAAACACATACAGGCAGACAGACAGCACTCTGGTAACCACTTGCAACTAATTTCTTACTAATTACTACAAAACCACTGATAGCCTATTATTTTATTACTTTATCAGTTTTCAACAAAATACATTTTTGAACAGTTCGTATCTTGTAGTTGTTGCAAAATTTCCTCATTTAACTTTTTTCATATGAAAAATAAAAAAGCATTTGTTTCTCCATTTGTACAAAGGAAAATTCCAACATCAGGATACTCTTTCTCTTCCTTTTCTGGGTTTTTTGTTTCTCAGGTTCATTACAAGTTACCAGTATAATTCATCACAAGCTATTTATACCTGCGCTAAACCCTTTATTGGACCTTGCAGAATTTCTTTCTGTGTGTATACCTTACATCATGCTGAAATGAAACATGTTTTTTGGGGAGGGGTGGTTTTTTTGGTTAGTTTGGGGTTTTTTTATTTTTTTTTTGGTTTTGGGGTTTTTTAACGTAATATCACAAGATTTCTGAAGTCTTACTTGTAAGCATTTTTTTGATAGTTCATCTCTTCCTGTGACCATCAGCACTACTGAAAAAGAAAAAAGGTTTCATAAGCTTCCTGAGACATGAGTTTTTCTGATGTTAAAAAAGGGATAACTTGTCCTCATTCCCTTTCCTGAAAGAGTATAAGTGGAAAGAGTAAGTAGACATTGCTAAATTAGCCTCTGTTATGGCCAGATTATTCAGCCACATTATGGTTCATAGCCTGAAGTTAATTCCAGAAGAGAGAGGAAAAAGAAACCTTAACTCATTTTCATTTCCAGCTGTAGCTTGCTTTAAACTTTGTCTGTGGTTGAAAAAAACCTCCTGATAGGCCAAAATTGCCTTTTTTCTTTTATTTTGAAAAGAATAACAGACAGAATAGCAGTGGGTTGTTTGCCTGAATTTCCCAGAAGAAGCCTTTGTGATTACACTTACAGATACTCTTTCAGGTCCTGAGGTCCTGACCTCTCTGAGGTCAGAGAGGAGGTAGCTGAAAGTAAAACAAACTTGTAAACCAGTTTTAACCTCCTAAATTAAATTCCTAATTTTGTAACATCAAAGATTAGCTTCCCACTGGTAACTAGTTCTTTCCATTCCTTATTTAGGTGTTAATCCGTTGCTATTGTCAGTGAAGAAAACTAAACACTTTTGAAGGCCTTGTCAGGATGTTAAAATCTTTCCCTTTCCATCCACTAAATACAACGTTAAATGCCTCTGCTTGATTTAATGCATGACAGGCAATGAATAGAAAATAAGGATGATTTAAACAGGTCCTTCACATGTAGCTTTGTAGTACACATTTCTTTCTACATGGAGTTTAAAACACTGAACTGCCTTTGGAAGGGAAGACATTTAGCAACAGAAATAAAAAAATAGATTCCTGTAAAAATATAGCTCACTGAAAGTTAGGACACCTAGGATCTCCCTAGGAAAAAAAAAAAAAAAAAGGGAGGGGGTTAAAAAAAATTATTACCTTCAAAATCCCATCTACCAGCACACAGCCCAGGCACTAGTGTTTTGAAACTGGGTCACTGTGAAGTCAAGAACATATCTGAGTTCAGAAGGCAGCACTACTGAAAGAAACCTGAGATTTCCAAAGAGTTCAACACATAACTAAGAATATGTAGACCTGAGGTGCCTTTCCTACTCACAATTTTTTTGAAATTTATAGTTTATGTTCTTTGGACTAAATAAACCCCCCCAAAAGTTAATCAGAATTAAATCTGTTCTGTCATCTAAATGTTCTAACGACAAAATTCCAAAAATGAAAAACGATAGAACATAGGCACCTAAGTAACAAATCACACATTTCAATATTCCTGTAAATACTCTTCCTGTTATTCTACCAGACATTCTAAACCTTTATGTGGATTTTTGCTTGCCCATCCCTGTCTATGTCCTGCATATCTAAATCTATATACTAGAGTGTGATGATAATTTCAGATAGTCCTCACTGGAAGATGACAGAACATGGAAGTCAGTCCATTCCCTTTATTGAGTCTTCCCATCTAAAGGTGTGATTAGATATTTCTTTTAAACCCATCTAAATCAGGGTACAACAGAATGTCATATAGTCACTATTTTGTGGACTCCTTGAAATCACATTGGATCCTGAAATTGCTATCAACAGATGACTGCAAGTGAGCTCCCTCCCATGCAGCTAAAAAACCCCCACAAAATTCTTTTGTGTATCTTTTACCTATTGAAAATGGCATTAATTAGGTTGTAGAAAGGGTGGTACTGGGAAGGAGGAACTCCTTACTAAGTTCTGAAGAAAACAGAAAACCCATGGATAGAGAAGCAGGACTTAGAAACTGTCATATTCCAGTACAGGAGAGGTTTTGTGGAGGCTTAGATGATTTGCTGTGTCTCAGACAATGAGCTCTAGGTAAAGAATACTTCATCGGCAGTATGGTGTAATACTGCCACTGTGTAAACCGTATCTAGTCTGTTCCCCCAGAATCATTACCTATATAGGCAAAATTAATTGTTTTTTCTTTCTTTACGGCCACTAAACTGTTATGTCCTAAATAAATCACAATGGAATAAGGAGGAAAGTTACTTTTTCTCAGAACAGCAATGCTTGAACAACTGGAACTTAATGCAGGATGTTTACCTGGAACTGCCTCATATGGGAAATGCAGTGAAGTTTTTGAATAATTAGATGGCCTGTATTTTTGGTTAGCCAACAGCATTCTTTCCCTTATTAATTAAGTCCTCTGTCTGATAAATATGCTACCAGGCAGCACGTTTGAAGGTAAACTGTTATGTTAATGTTGACACTATTTTGTAGGCTTCAGCACATCTCATGAGCCACTGTTTAGATTCTGAGTTTCCATGAAGAAAAATTACGTGACCTTTAGCACAAACTTAGCATCAGAATAGAAATACTACATTATAGATATTCCTGAGGCTTACATTAAATACGTAAATGAATTGTTTCCTTACTTTTGCATACCTGAGAGAATTACAGAAAAGTCATATTTATTTCAAAACCAAGGAAAGCTAATGACGATGACAAATCAGTAGTTGGCTTCTTTATTACTTCTGGTTGACATCACTTCCCTTGAAATCACGGTAAACAGAAGTATCAATAAATATTAAAGGTATGCTTTGTCACAGGTATCTATCATCTGATACAACTACATATTAAGCTGATTTGATTTCAAGCAATTTATATTTAATTTCTCTCAAGATAAAATACAAATGGAAGATCCATGACTTTCTAAATAGTGTCAATAGATGCTGTTTATGAACATTCTTCTTACAGCAATAATAAAAAACCCAGACGCATACTGTGTCTAATACATATTTTATATTGAAAGAACATAATCTCTTGCGTTGTCATTCTTATAAAAGAACTTCTGGTATAAAAGTCCATAAAAATGTCAGCAATAAAAATACACACTGTTTTATCGGAATTGTATAAAAACAGACAAAAAAGATAATATTATTGTAAGCATAAAAATATCACACACTCTGTAACTTTTGAATTATTTTTGTGTTATCCAAGCATTTTAAAAAAAAACCATCTTTGAATAAAGGATGCTACTCTTCAAATAAAAGCTTTTTGAGTTTAAAGATCATAAATGCCTATCTCCTTGTAGCCTCTATCTCTCTATATAGTTGAAAATAATTGTAGAGGTAACACCAAAGTCAATGCATTTCCACCCAGTGTAAATAGATATTATACTATGTAACTGTGTTTTTCTGTCTTTTTTTTCCAGGTCAGTCTGAAAAATGAGTGTATAAAATGCTGCAGAAATATTGCACTGCCTAAGCCAGCAAAAAATCCTTTTGAGTAGATGGGAGTATTGTCTGAACATTTAATTCAACAAAGAATTCTTTGTTAATTCTTTGTTGCTATATGTTACGTTTAGGAAGATGTGTGAAATTAGTAATGGTAAAAGGTCACAATACCAAAGTCTAGCAAGTTTTCATGCTAGAAATAGTTCAGACCTCCAATTGAAGCCACCAGATGCTACAATAATAAAAAACAGGAAATAATGATTATAAATTCCTAGTATACCCATAGTACATCACCATTAGCATTAGTCAGAACTCATTTGCATACCCAGCTTTCAAACCTTAAAAGCACATAGCAATGTCTATGAAGTATCATTTCCTCTTCTTGAGACAACAGAAACAATTTTGTGTAAAAGTTTTAGCCTGTGGGAAAAGTTGTAGGATAAGACAGAGAACGAGGAATTGATCTCTGTGATAGTATTCTCTAGGAAATAAACAAATTTTCTCTCTGTCAGAATGGTGTGATTCAGCTCCCCTTGCAAGATTTCATACAACAGTGTATTTGCACCTCTAGACAGGACAACCACAGTCATAAATCTTGAATGATTCCACCTTTAGTGGTGTTTCAAAGAGTTTTGTAGCAGAATTAGTCAGTTTTCAGAATAGTGATGTTATGAGAGCTATGCCCAAACCTCTGCTCACAAAAGACCCAGGGTACTTAAAAACATTTCCCAAAGAGATGATGAGAGATGATGCACCATTTTGCAAAATTAATAACGTAGGCTTATCATTTCTGTGAGCATTTTTCAGTACTAGGTAATCAGTCTATCAGTGGTACAGTGCTAGAAATACATGACAACTCAAATTTTGTTAACAAATTGCCATCTATTTCCATAGAAACAGTTCTCTCTGTGCCTATAGCTATGAAAAACAAAACATGCAAAAAATGGCTGTTTACTGTAGAAAACAAATAGAAGAGAAATTTTTTCCATGCAGGGTGACTTGGTGATCATGATTTCAAGGAAGATCAGTGCACTTCTGAAGATTTAAAAAACATCGGGATCCTCACACCCTGTCACCAGCCCCAGCAGGGCTAGGACGGGTGTCTCTCAAGGGGCTGGAGCAGCCTTGTGTGGTTGGAGCTAGTTAATCCCTCCTGCTGCCCTCCCCTGTGAGAAGTCCCAGAAGGCAGCAAGTTGGGGACAGGGAATGCACACCCAGACCTCCAAGTCTAAGGAGCCTGAGGCTAAGGAGAAAGTAAGGACCAATGCCAGCATCAGCATCATGGTCCTCCAAGCAGAGGACAAGAACTCCACTGCGAACCTCACACCCTTCCAGGTAGGAGGACCTGTGTTACTGACATTTACTGCACTGCTCTAGCCCAGAAATATTTCTGTAACTGGATGAATAATTTGGTCTATTTTACTGTTAAAAGAGAGACTGGACTGACAGTGGATTCTTAGCTCCACCTATAAGGGGTGCTTCATTTTTGCCTATAGCAAGATTTTCAGTGTAACAAACCCAATGACATCGATGATTTGGGAGCAGTAGAGTAGGGCACTAGTGAGAGATTATACTTCACAATAGCAGTTGTTCTTTCTCGCTAAATACCTCCACAGTTAATCATCCACAAGCCAGTGAAATTGAGAATGGTTTGTGTTGGGGATGTCAGGACTGATGATGCCTTCTCCAGTTGCTCCAGACCAGAACCCCTCCTGTCCCAGTAGCCCAGTCCCGTGCCCTAGAACCTGGGTGTGAGCCACAGATGCAGCTACTGCTTTCCTGTAGCTGATAGCCTTGGCCAGGAGCTCCCATTCCCTGGTCAGGCTCCAGTAGCTGACACCAAATTTCATTCACACACACTCAGATCTCAGCCGTAGCTGTCACTGAGTCTGTTGCAGCACACACACACGGGACAGAAAGTAAGATTATGGTGACAGGGAATTAAGAAAAAATTTAACAAGATATAAGAAGACAGGACATACTGTGGTGACCAGATGCAGGGCTCAGCCAGGCAAGCGTACTGACCAGTCTGTTTTAAACACAGTCCTTTTTATACCCCTTTCTACGTGTCCCCCTCTCTGTTCCCGCCTGTTCCCCCTTCCCCTGCACATTGCCTCATCAGTTGGTGCAGTCTCACTGACCCACTCCAACATGTAGGACTCCAAGGTTTGCTTCCTCATTTGTGAAAGTCCTGGTTTGCCCAAAGTTTCTTGATAGCCCATCAGTTAGTGTGACTGACCAGGTTTGGTTTTGGTTATTGTCTCTGTTGATTCTAATTAGTCGGGTTTTATGTCTCTGTGTGTTTGTCTCTTGCTCTGTCCTTAACCTCCTAGCTGAAAAAGTAAATATTTTCACAATCCACACACTCTTACCAATTCATGCCACTGACCAGATTTGTTCTTGACAGAGCCTCCTTATCATTTGTTAGTCATATTTTTTCTCTGTGTCTTCCGGTTTATGGCTCTTTTGACTGGGTACACTTAAAGGAGAAAATACTCTCCTTCCACATACCTTTACAATTTAGAGTTATCTTGTATTGAAGTAAAAAAAAAAAAAAAAAAAAAAAAAAAAAAGGCTTTTTTTGAAAAAAAAAAA